>CAUYQU010015013.1:0-67784 GCA_963574635.1 Cheracebus regulus
ATCTCCATGACTTAAGAATAATCATAAAGTCAGGTGGGCCAGTTTAGTGGTTTTCGGTCTTTAGTGATTTTTTTTAATGTCCTGTCACTCAGACACATCTAGTGTTCTGGGCAAAGTATGAGTCCATAATCACTCAAGTGAAAAAAAAAAAAAAAAATACAAAAAATTAGCCAGTCATGGTGGCATGAGCCTGTAGCACAAGCTACTCAGGAGGCTGAGACAGGGGAATCACTTGAACTCGAGCCGAGATTGCACCACTGCACTCCAGCCTGGACGACATAGTCAGACTTTGTCCCCCCCAAAAAAAAAAAAAAAAAATATATATATATATATGAGTACTGAGTATTGAATAACAACTTAGTAAACAAACACAAGTTCTGGCATATGGCATCTTAATGTTTAATAAATCCACTCTAAAATTCTGCTTCCACTTTCCTCCCATCATCCATAAATCCCAAGTTATGTCAAGTTCAGGTGTTCTCTGATCTTGATGGAGATCCATGGAGACATGCTCCAAAGCTGTCCGGAAAGCCGACGCATAACCATTCATTTCTATGACACCTAAACACACCTGTCTATACATATTTATTATTTTCTTCTTTTTTTGGACACAGACACTCATTTCTGTTGCCTAAGCTTGAAGTGGTGCGATCATGGCTCACTGCAACCTCTGCGTCTTGGACTCAAGCCATCCTCCGGCCTCAGCCTCCCAAGCTGCTAAGACTACAGGCATGTGCCACCATGTCCCACTAATTTTTTTCATGAGTAGTAGAGACAGGTTTTGCCACGTTGCCTAGGCTGGTCTCAAACTCCTGGGCTCAAATGATCCACCCACCTTGACTTCCCAAAGAGCTAGGAATACAGGTCTGAGCCACCATGCCTGGCCTAAAATATATTTCCCATAGTACATTCAAAATCCAAGCTGAGCTACTGAGGTCAGTCATGGAGTCACACATAAATAAAAGAGCTTTTGGGGAACTAAATCTCTACCTCTACTTCAGGGTATCACCATCCTACCATAAATTTTCCCTTCGAGGACTAAGATCATCAATTTACAGCCATGTTTTTAAGGCCTTTTACCCTTCATTATTAATCTTTACTGTGTCTAATTCACCACAAGGAAAATTCCTGAGGAACTGCCTTAAACTCAGGAAAAATGCTTACTAGAAATTCTAATGAATACTGACAACATGGTATAGGATTAAAAGAAAACAGCCAAAGTAAATCAAATTTCAGCTTGAGAAAGAAATGAAATGAGTGAAACCCTGGTCATTCTTTCATTTGGTTTGAATCAAACAATAGAAAATCAACTATAAAGTTTGCTAACAGGCTGGGCGTGGTAGCTCACCCTTGCAATCTCACCACTTTGGGAGGCTGAGATGGGAGGACCGCTTGAGCCCTGGAGTTCAAGACCAGCCTGGGAAACATGACGAAACCTCATCTCTACTAAAATACAAAAATTAGCCGGGCATGGTAGCACATACCTGTAATCCCAGCTACTTGGGTGTGAGAATCACTACAAGCTGGGAGGCGGAGGTTGTAGTGAGTTGAGATCACTTCACTGCACTCCAGCCTGGGTGACAGAGCAAGACTCTGTCTCAAATGACTAAATAAATAAGCAAAATAAAAAATAAAAAAGCCACATGTGGTGGTGCATACCTGTGGTCCTAGCTACTTGAGAGGCTGAGGTGGGAGGATCGCTTGAACCCAGGAAGTCAAGGATGCAGTGAGCTGTGATTTGCACCACTGCACTCTAGCCTGGACGATAGAGCGGGATCCTGTCTCAGCAACAACAAAATTTACTAACAGCTGCCGGGGGCTATAAAGGGTTATAAGATACTAAGCAGCTTGTCCTCACTCAGAATTTCCTGAAGAAGGAAACGTATCTAAAATAGAATACCTAGCCTGGGCAACATGGCGAGATCCCATCTCAGAAAAATAAATAAATAAACAACGGCAGCATGAAAAGTAAAATGTTATTCAAAACCAAAACTACCAGCACTTTGGAAGGCAAAGGCAGGCAGATCACCTGAGGTCAGGAGTTCAAGACCAGCCTGGCCAACATGGTGAAACCTCATCACTACAAAAAAACAAAAATTAGCCAGGCATGATGGTGGGTGCCTGTAATCCCAGCTAATCAGGAGGCCGAGACAGGAGAATTGCTTGAACCCGGAAGGAGGAGGTTGCAGTGAGCCAGAGGTTGCAGTGAGATGAGACAGCCATTGCACTCCAGCCTGGGTGACAGAGGAGACTCCATCTCAAAAAAACAAAATGAAAACCCAAAACTAACCGTAACCACTTCTGTCTCCTAAAAAGGAAGCACAATTTGCAGTGTGGAGAGAGAAATCTCTATTCTTCTCCTTTTCATCTATAGAGATTGATAAAAGACAGAGAAAGGAAAAGACAGAAATTTCAAAGCCTCTCCCAGATATTCCAGGCGCTTAAGGGGTGGGTAGAAAGTCTTTTGTCTTCAGCAGTCATTAATGGGGAGGGGCTCCAGAAAGGCAGAAAGCCAGGAGACACACACACCAAGTGTGAAGGAAGAGAGACGCCCAGCAATATGGCCAGAGGCTGGAAACTCGTGCACCTGCAGCAGTGACATTCTCAGCACTGCAACAGCCATGGGTATGTAACAACTGATGGGTGTAACTGTCCATGCTCAGACGTTACGCTGCTGCGTATCACTCCTTCTCCCAATTCTTAGCCTGAAACTTGACTAAGTGTAATAAAAATAGCAACACACATATGTGTGGTTGGATGGAAAAGAAAAATGTAAATTAAAAAACAAGGAAAAGGCTGGGTGTGGTCATGCACGCCTGTAATCCCAGCACTTTGGGAGGCCAAGACAGGTGAATCATTTGAGCCCAGGAGTTCGGGACTGGCCTGGGCAACATGGGAAAAGGCTGTCACTACAAAAAATATAAAAATTAGCCAGGCATGGTGGTGTGTGCCTATAGTCCCAGTACTTGGGTGTCTATGAGGTGGGAGGACCACCTGAGCCAGGGAGGCAGAGGCTGCAGTGAGCCATGATCATGGCACTGCATTCCAGCCTGGGTGACAAAGTGAGACCCTGTCTCAAAATAATAATAATAATCCCTAACTTCATCTAACTAGGTTAGCACAAAGCAGACAACAGGGGCGAGGGAAGCTTAGGAGGCAGTGGAAAGGATAGTCAGTAGGGGAAGCCAGGCGCAGCAGCTCACGCCTGTAATTCCTGCACTTTGGGAGGCCAAGTCAGGTGGATCTCCGGAGGTCGGGAGTTTGAGACCTGCCTGACTAACATGGAGAAACCCCATCTCTACTAAAAAATCCAAAATTAGCTGAATGTGGTGGCACACGCCTGTAATCCCAGCTACTCAGGAGGCTAAAGCTGGAGAATCACTTGAACCTTGGAGGCAGAGGTTGTGGTGAGCCAAGATCACGCCATTGCACTCCAGCCTGGGCAACAAGAGTGAAACTCCGTCTCAAAAAAAGCAAAAAAATTGTCAGTAGGGGCAAGAACTCAGAGCCAGAGCCGAATATAAGAACTCGTGTCTCCCTGTGGGAACGTTCCAGATTTCTTGGAGACATGGACCTCTTCCAGAGAAAGGGACAGGGAGCTCAAGTCAATTTTATTTAAATATCAAAGGAGAAGGAGCCCTCAGCAGACACGTGAGTTCTGACTCTAATAAAAAGCTGAATGTGGTAACTTAGTATAACCAACATATTTTGGGAGTTGGGTGGAGCTCTCCCCCATTCGGGTAGGAAAGGTTCTAGGTAGGAGGGACAGTCACAAAAGCTTCCCCTCCACAGCCCACCAATGAATAGAAAACTAATACCCTCTGTGCCATCCCAGAATGAGCGCCCCACAGCCAGGCTGGGTCTTCAGCATCCTATGATCCTGCAACTGTGCCATAAACACACTCTTCAAGGTCTTTACTGTAACCCTTCAAATCCAGCAGGTTGAGAAGATTGCAGATAGAAGTATTTGTAAAGAACTTATAATCATCCCAGCTCTTAGGAAGGCCAAAGTGGGCAGATCACTAGAGGTCAGGAGTTCAAGATGAGCCTGGCCAATATGCCAAAACCTGTCTCTACTAAAAGTACAAAAATTGGCCAGACGTGATGGTGGGTGCCTGTAATCCCAGCTACGCAGGAGGTTGAGGCAGGAGAATCGCTTGAACCTGGGAGGCAAAGGTTGCAGTGAGCCAAGATCATGCCACTGTACTCCAGCCTGGGTGACAGAGCGAGACTCCACCTCAAAAAAAAAAAGAGCTTGTAATCAACAAATCTTTTCTTCAACAGAGCAGTTAGATAACAGGAAGGTATGCCAAAAAAAAAATTATATATATATATATGCACCAAAAGAATTTAAAGTTTGTTGTTAAAATCTGGGCTTGCTTCCAGGTCTAAGGATGAAAACTAAAGGGAAGCCAGAGTGAAACAGGAAAGACACACCAGAAATACAACTCAGAAAGACAATAAATTGTTGAAGTCCATCCACCAAAAGCGTCTTCTGGCTGGCCCCCTCTGAAAGTTTGCACGAACATACATCACCTCCACATGCTAGAAGAAACTCTTCCCAGTGGTGACACGGTACAGGCAGAATCACACAGATGTGATGTCTGTCCCCACTCCAGGACTTCACAGACTCACATGGAATGTGATGTAAACAGTAAACAAGGAAACGAAATGTAAATGCACAAGAGCCTGAGAAAGATAAGCAAAATTAGAAATGGTGAAGAATCTTCATTGTGAGGCTAAAAGTGGAGATGGAAGTGGAGGCTGGGGAACGGGGGAACTGAGAAGGTAACTGGAGTGGTCATCCCACTGGAGAAGGTCCAGGACCATTTTAGCTGGCAGGAGAAACAGCTCATTTTTCCGGGAAGGCTTCAGAGTGGGGTTGGAGTTTCAAAAGTTAAATGCTACTCATTCTAACAAACAAAACCAGGGCATTCAGGTATGCATCAAATTCCTTTATGCCTCCAAATACCTCCAAATACTCAATACTGGATCAGCCTACAACTCGGGGTTATTAACAGAAATCAGCAGCACGACTGGCTGCCAAGCAGACTTGCCCAGTGCCCCTGCCCAGATTTCTAACCAGGGACACCATGCCAAAAAGGAGCAGTTTCTCCCGTGCACTATCATTATTTTTATTCACACATAAAATCACCTTTTTTTTTTTGGCCGGGGCGGGGGACAGTCTTATTCTGTTGCCCCATCTGGAATGCAGTGGCACACTCGGGGCTCATTGCAACCTCCGCTTCCTGGGGTCAAGCACATGCCTCAGCCTCCCATGTAGCTGGCACTACAGGCACGAACCACCATACCTGGCTAATTTTTGTATTTTTAGTAGAGAAGGGGTTCTGCCATGTTGATCAGGCTGGTCTCAAACTCCTGAGCTCAGGCAATCCACCCACCTCAGCCTCCCAAAGTGCTAGGATTACAGGCATGAGCCACTATGCTGGGCCTAAAATCATACTTTTTTAAAACTTGAAATCCTTTTATCTAATAAAATTACACTTGAAATTACAAAAAGGAAGTTATGCTGTTGCATTTTTAAAAAACCATTATTTTTCATTTAAAAATAAAATGATCACATGGGGTAAGAAGAAAGGAAATAAATGCACAATGACTTGCACAGGCTTATTTTTAGTTAAATTTGCATTTCTTAAATATAAGTACAACTAGAAATAAATGGTTTAATACTGTATAAAATGGCCAGGAGTGGTGGCTCACGCCTGTAATCCTAGCACTTTGGGAGGCTGAGGCGGGTGGATCACCTGAAGTCAGGAGTCCGAGACCAGCCTGGCCAACATGGCGAAACCCGGTCTCTACTAAAAGTACAAAAATTAGCCAGGCATGGTGGCAGGTGCCTGTAAGCCCAGCTACTCAGGAGGCTGAGGCAGGAGAAGCCTGAACCCAGGAGGTGGAGGTTGCAGTGAGCTGAAATCGCACCACTGCCCTCCAGCCTGGGTGACAAGAGTGAGACTCCATCTCAAAAAATAATAATAATACTGTATATATAGGAACAAACTTAATTTTGCCCATATCCTCCTCTGGGGAAGAGAGGAGAGGAGAGAGGAGGGGAAGACAGAAGAGAAAGGAAGGGAAAGAGTGAAAAGAAGAAGGGGGGAGAAAACTACAAGGGATAAGGAGGGAAGGGAAAGGGAGGGAGATGAGACGTTTATCCTCAATACAGCAGTAACCAGAGCTGGGAATAAACATGGGGCTTGAAAGAAGGATGCCTTGTTCTCTTCAATGTGCATGCACACAAGCTATTAATCAAACAAGCCATGGAGCATAATTATGTAACCCAGTGTTAAAGTTCCAACCTTGTCAACCCTCCACCTGGAATTACTCAAAAGCATTTTGCCCTCATTGAGAAACCAAGTCTCCGCCACAGCAATAAAATCCCAGAGCAAGACACCTCCCGCGGTGCCGGCCGCGCTCACCCTTCACAGGCTTCTGGGCCAAACCGAAAAGTTCTGGGAAGGTCAGTTTCCGGCTTCAACTTATTCACAATTCACAATTAAGGCATGGGAGAGCTGGATACACAACCCCAGATACACCAGGGTTTTACTTTTTAGCCATGTTTATGAGATTGTATGCTTTTATTTGAGTTATGCCATATTTCATGTTCAAGAGCTGTAAAAGCTAGGCTCCAACTTTCAGGTTTAGCTTTAAATATAAAGATACTATATTATTTTATTCTAATGCTCACCAACAACATCCAAATTCCTACACTGGCAAAGGAAATCTTGTAGGTAATTAACAAATCAGCAAAGGGTGAAAAGAAGCCGAATAAACAGGAATTTATAGGTACATTTGTAGATTGTCAATAAAACTTTATAATCAACTTAATCATTCAAAATTATCAAAAGAAGTATCAGTTTTCAAAGCTGTAAGACATCTAACCTTTACAAGATGTATATGCTGGTCTATCGCCTGTCCTAAGCTTCCCCACAGTCTTCCATGGGATAGTCATATGGAATTCCACATAGATATCTGGCTATGTTTATCCATTCTTTCATGCTACATAATTTCTGCTTTCTTCTATTTTTTTAATCCAAGGCTATTACTGAGCTTCACCATCTTACATCCATATATACACTGTTTATTTTTAAATTCAGTTATAACATACATGGGATAAAGTGCACGTCTTTACAGTTCCATAACTTTTTACAAATTTGTATATACTCATGTAACTATCACCCAGACAAAGCTATATTGCAGGAAATATACACATAATTGTACGTGAACATATTTACATGAACACACATAACCACACATGCACACACATACCCACACACGCACAACATGTACTCTCCATCCTTGGGATTGCATTAAAGCTGCGGTATGAACACACAGAGAAGAGGTCTACCACAATATGATCAACTCCTAAAACATTGCTTTTTAGTTGATTGTGGAAAAAAATAAAGTATTTAAAGTATCATTTAAAATCTGTTGCAGAGATCTTGTTACTGCATTTCGAAGTCTTGAATCACTACCCTGTTTGTTAAATCATGTTGCCTTGCCACTAAATCTGAACCAGTTATTTTCCTTAAAAAGAAAAATTACAAGTCAGATACTAGGAGAAAATATCTGCAAATCACATATCCAATAAAGAACTTATTTCCAAAACCTATGTAAAGAATAGCTGTTAAACCTCAACAATAAGAAAACCAACAACCCAGTTTTTTAATTGGCAAAAGATCTGAACAGACACTTCACCAAAGAAGACACACTGTTGGCAAATAAGCAATGAAAAGGTGCTCAACATTGTTAGTCATTATGGAAAGGCAAATTAAAACCACAAGGAGAGGCCAGACATGGTGGCTCACGCCTGTAATCCCAGCACATTGGGAGGCCAAGGCAGGTGGAGCACATGAGGTCAGGAGTTCGAGACCAGCCTGACCAAAATGGTGAAAACCCATCTCTATTAAAAATACAAAATTAGCCAGGCATGGTGGGTGCATGCCTATAACTCCAGCTATTAGAGAGGATGAGGCAGGAGAATCACTTGAACTCAGAAGGAGGAGGTTGCAGTGAACCAAGGTCATGCCATTGCACTCCAGCCTGCACAGTAACAGCAAGACCCTGTCTCAACAAAAAAGAAAAGAAAAAACCACAAGGAGATATTACTATACACTTATTAGAATGATAAAACAAAATTAATAAAATAAAATAAACTGGTAACTCCAAAAGCTGATGAGGATATGGAGCAACAGATGGGAAAACAAAATAATACAGTCACTTTCGAAAACAGTTTAGCAGTGTCTTATAAAGTTAAACATCCACCTACTATACAACCCAACAATTCTACTCCTAGGTATTCACCCCAGCGAATTAAAAACAGATTATACTTGCACAAAAACCTGTACACAACTGTTTATAGCAGCTTTATTCATAGTTCCCAAAAACTGGAAACAACCAAAATGATCTTCAGCAATCAAATGGTTAACAAAGAGAGATTGCACACATACAATGGAATACTATTCAGCAGTAAAAGGGAACAATCTATTGACTCACCCAATAAGCCAGAAAAATCTTAAATCCTTTTTCCTAAGGCAGACCAAAAAGGCTACATACTTTATAACTCCATTTGAGAGACATTCCAGAAAAGACAAAATTCTACGGACAAAAATCAGTGATTGCCGGGGGTGGGGAAACCACACAGGGAATTTTTAGAATGATGGAACTGTTCGGTACAGCACTGTCGTGGTGGCTATATGACTCTAGGCATTTGTAAAGAACCCATAAAACTGTATACCACAAAAAGTGAACTGTCAACACAATTAATCAATCACAGAATCTCTGGGACGTCAGGGAACCTCAAGATGGAATGCAGACTGTCAGCATGGCAAGTAACTTCACCAGAAATATATGACACCCTTTTCGACAGCGGGTGAGGGGAAAGGAGCTGATCTACATAACTCTGGAACCCACTATTCAGACTGGACACTGTAAGCTAAAAATGAAAAAACGAAAACTACACAGACACTGTCCTATACACAGTAAATTTATTGCATCAGAGGTACGAGCTGGAAATTCCAAAACTGCTTTACATGTATAGCAGGGATGAATACATTTATAATAAATTGTAGATAATGTGACTCAAGATTTTCACTGTCAGAAAAAGAAATTATAAATATGAGAAGGGTGAACGCTAAACAAACTCTGGTGCTGGATTTGAGTTGGAGACATAAGTATAAGTTCATGTTGGTACATATATTTATATATGTAAACAGATACAAAAAATATAGACACGTGGATTTAGAGACAGCAGTATGAACTCATGTATAGTTACAGAAATATAAAGTCTAGTCAGAGATATCATTATGAACATGTTTGAGAGATAGATATACAGATATAAATGTGTGTAAACATGGATTAGTATGCATATACCATTAGTATGCATATAAATATTTCCTAGCTCTATTCATTGAGAGGGCCTAGAAGAAGCAGTAACACTCCAGTAGCAAGGGGCACACCTAGCACCCAGAACTTGGTTTCCAAATATCATCGTCAAGTGAAAGGAACCAGAGTTCCTTGAGAAAATGGCTGATTCTGATATAGATCAGTACAATGGGTAATGATCATCATAAGCTTTGGAGACTCACGGATGTGAGTTCAAATCCCAGCTCTAAGACTTAGTAATCATAGGTAAGTTACTTAAATCTTTCAAAGCCTCAATTTTCTCACTGGCGAAATAGACTTAAGGTACAGAGTTGTTTGAGGATTTAATGAAATACTGTTACATAAAATAATTAGCTCAGTGTGTACATATAATATGTTTTCAAAAACGATAATGACTGTTACTCTCTTCATTTTTATTGATGTCAAGGGCTCTTTTATTTCAGTGCATTGTATAGCACCTGGAAAGTGACGGGGACTCAGAAAATGTTTGCCGAATTAATTCATTAATTATTAAGATGAACACTAACAAATTTTTATCCAATATTTACTTCCCTTTACCTTCAAGGATTTTACAGGCTAGAATTGCTTCTCTGGTTGCATGTTAAAATCACCTGGGAAACTAACCATCTACTAATACCCAATCCCATTCTCTGAAATTCTGCTTTAATTGATCTGGGATGAAGCAACTTGAGACTCACATATCTCATTAGAAGAACAGGAAATACATATTAAAATACATGTATACAGAAATACCAACATCCCAGTAGCAATGATTACACCTTGCACACAGATCTTGGTTTCTAAGAGCATTCTAACACCAAGGAACCAGGGATCCTTGGGGAAATGGCTTATTTTGTCAGTGGGCAGGAAAAACCACAACAGTAGGGGTATGCCAAGGAAATTCAGGAGTCACCTGAAAAAGCTCCAATGGTCCAAACAGGAACAATTTGAGCAAAAGTAGTATTAGATTATAACCTAAAGTATAAAATAAATACCCAGGAACCCATCCTGATATAAAGGATTGAGTAGATAAGTAAATGTAGAACTTACACTCTCCATGTTAAATTTATAGATAACTTATGTGGACTCTGCAGAGTGACTTTCTTCCAAAGAGTACATTATGGGGCCAGGTGAGGTGGCTCATGCCTACAATCCTAGCATTTTGGGAGGCCAAGGCAGTTGGATCACTTGAGACCAGGAATTCCAGACCAGCCTGACCAACATGGTGAAACTCCATCTCTACTAAAAATGCAAAAGTTAGCTGGGCATGGTGGCATGCACCTGTAATCACAGCTACTCAGGAGGGTGAGGCAGAAGAATCACTTGAACCTGGGAAGCAGAGGTTGCAGTAAGCAAGATGGTACCACTCCACTGCAGCCTGGACAACAGAGTGACACTCTATCCCCCATCCCCCCCAAAAAAGAGTACATTATGGAAAGAAAGAAAAGAAGAGTACCTTCACAGTAGAAAAATGTGACAAATACTACCTTAAATCAAATGATCAAGACTAACATCAATAGTGACAAATCATATTGATAATACGTCCCTCTGATATCACGTGATAACAATGGCACTTTACCTCTGTGGTCTTCTCAAAGATGTATTAGCCCAGTTTAGTCAGGAGATTGAGGTGACCAGGTGCAGTGGCTCATGCCTGTAATCCCAAAACTTTGGGAGGCTAAGATGGGCAAATAACTTAAGCCAGGGAGTTCAAAACCAGCCTGGGAAACCTGGTGAAACCTAATTCTAATTAAAAAAAAAAAAAATTATCTGGGCATGGTGGCACGCACACATAGTCCCAGCTACTCAGGAGGCTTGGGAGACTGAGGTGGGAGGGTTGCTTGAACCTGGGAGCCAAGATCACATCACTGCACTCCAGTCTGGATGACAAAGCAAGACCCTGTCTCAAAAAAAACAGAAAGAAAAAGAAAATAAAACTGAGGAAAATTCTACTGAGAAAATATCTGACTAACATTCCTCAAAATTGTCAAAGTCATCAAAAACAAGGAAAAGTCGAGAAACTGTCACAGCTAAGAGGAGGCAAAGGAGACATGATGACTACATGTCATATGGTATGCTGGATGGGCTCCTGGAACAGAAAAAAGGACGTTAGGGACAAACAGAGGAAATGAGAATCGAATATGGGTTACTAATAGTTAATAATAAGGTATCAACATTGGTTCATTTATTGTAATGAATATACTATAATTATATAAAATGTTAATAATAGGGGAAGCTGGATATGGATTATGCAGAAACTCTTTGTACTTTTTTTTTTTTTCAAGATTTCTGTAAATCTAAAATTGCTCTACAATAAAAATTTGCTAAAAGATTAAGTTGGGCTGGGTGTGGTGGTTCACGCCTGTAATCCCAGCACTCTGGGAGGCCAAGGCGTGCGGATCAAGAGGTCAGGAGATTGAGACCATCCTGGCTAACATGGTGAAACCTGTCCCAACTGAAAAAGAAAAAAGTAGCCAGGCGTGGTGGCATGTGCCTGTAGTCCCAGCTACTCGGGAGGCTGAGGCAAGAGAATCGCTTGAACCCGGGAGGCAGAGGTTGCAGTGAGCGGAGGTTGCACCACTGCTCTCCAGCCCAGTCAACAGAGCAAGATTTCATCTCAAAAAAGAAGAAAAAGAATAAGTTGGTTGAGAGATAAATGAATGGCATCATTATACTGTCATTGGTCAGAGTGCAAAAAAAACTGCAAAAAAGCAAGACTCAGATACAGGAAACAAGCAGGTGTGAGCAAAAGAATCTCTGAATTCCCAGGACCCAAGAGAAGAACAATAAAGGCCAGGCGTAGTGGTTCACGCCTGTAATCCCAGCACTTTGGGAGGCCAAGGCAGGCAGATCACTTGAGGTCAGGAGTTCATGACTAGCCTGGCCAACATGGTGAAACCGAGTCTCTACTAAAAATACAAAAATTAGCCAGACATGGTGGCACGCGCCTATAGTCCCAACTACTTGGGAGGCCGAGACAGAAGAATCGCTTGAACCCAGGAGGTGGAGGTTACAGTGAGTCAAGATTGCACCATTGCACTCCGGCCTAGATGACAGGATGACAGAGCAAGGCTCCATCTCAAAAAAAAAAAAGAGAGAGAAGAACAGTAAGGGGATCCATTAGAATCAATTAGACAACATCATAGAGCATACAGAAAAAAATAATTAAAAGGTAGTTTTAATAAACTATGTGTAAAGTAGAAACACTCTGGAAGAACATGATTAATTCTGAATAGATGTTTCTGGCCATAGATGCTCAATTCTTCTATTGTTGTTATTTTCTTTTTTTGAGTCAGGGTGTCTCTCTCTGTCACCCAGGCTGGAGTGTAGTACCGTGAGCACATCTCAATGCAGCCTCAAACTCCTGGGCTCAAGGGATCCTCCCACCTCAGACTCCCCAGGAGCAAGGATACAGGCATGCACCACCATGCCTAAAAATTTGTTTCATTTTTAGGAGACACCAAGGTCTTGCTATGTTGCCCAGGCTGGTCTCAAGTGATCCTC
This sequence comes from Cheracebus regulus, assembly GCA_963574635.1. Classification (NCBI taxonomy): domain Eukaryota; kingdom Metazoa; phylum Chordata; class Mammalia; order Primates; family Pitheciidae; genus Cheracebus; species Cheracebus regulus. The sequence continues at coordinate 12,907 of CAUYQU010015013.1, forward strand.
CCACTTTGGCCTCCCAAAGCATTGGGATTACAGACGTGCATCACCACACCTGCCCTGATGGCCAACTTGTTATCAAACATTTCTCTCTTCTCTCTAATACCTTCATTCATTAACATCCACAAATTTTTGTCTCCTTATAGAAAAGATCTTTACAGTTTAAATACGTGCATTAAAGAAGCACGGACAAAAATCTCATGTATGAAACATAAAGCCATTTCCTACTTCCAAAGACAAACGCCCAAACTTATACCAAGAAGTCAGTATTTTAATGCTTTTGTTTTAGTGACTGAAGATATAACATGATAATAAAATATAGTTATTCAATCTTCTATGACTTTGCTTTCTGAAACGGATTCCTCAAGGACTTCACAAGTAATCAGCATGTCCTTATTAGTTTTCTTTGGAAAATTTTTGTATAGAAACATGATAATATTTATGTCATATGAGAGGACGCTGGAATCTTTAAACTGCTGTTATTCTTTGATTTCAGCAAGTGCCACAAAAGGAATAAGACAAATACTTAAAAATATACATGGCCCAGAAAGACACACACACTTCTTGTTTAATGAATTACATTCTGCAATGAACAGTGATCCAGACAAATCTCTTGTAACACAAAACACACCCAAACAATGACTCCCCAAGTGAAGGAAATGGCTCCAGATCATAATTCCATGGCCAAAAATCATGTCCCAGGGCTTCCTGCAGCCACAGCATGTTCTCATCCATCACACACACAAACTAGGAAAAATAACATTCCAGATCATTTCCTCAATATGTATGTTGACCCCAGAAATTAACCCAGTGTCCATAATTCAATCATAGACTGTGCATCCCTGCCTTCTCTTTCACCAATATCATAAAAACACAAACAAATACTCTGTGTTCTCCTGGAACATTCCAAAATGACACTTTACAACAAACAGACACAACCTTAAGTAGTTTATTGACCAATATCACAGCAGATCCTTGATGTCACGATTCAATTATTATAGTTTTTAAAACTCTGTACTTCTATGGAATAGAAATCCCTTTTATACCTGTATATAATCATGGCATGCCTCTACCAAATAATTTCCCTCCTTTTCTTGTTTCTCACATACTAATTTCCTTCTCCCCCTCTCACTTAACTTCTACATCTGAGATTGTCGCTGGTGTCAAGAGACAGTAACTGCTTTAAAAAGCAGCTTTTACCAAAGAGGCTTCCCTGGATGCCATCATCCTAGTGAATTCCCTACCAACCAGAGCATGGCTATCACCTGAAAGATGAGAAGGATTAGAGGACAAATGACATCAGTGCAAAGTATGAGTGCCTCTCGGGGGGTGCACATAAGCAAGCTCACAGAGACCTACAGTGGGTTTTGTTTTATTTTGTTTGGGAGATGCAGAGTCTTCCTCTGTCACCCACACTGGAATGCAGTGGTGTCATCTCAGCCCACTGCAACTTCCGCCTCTCAGGTTCCAACAATTCTCCTGCCTCAGCCTCCTAAGTAGCTAAAACTACAGGTGCCTGCCACCATGCCTGGCTAGATTTTGTATTTTTAGTAGAGATGGGGTTTCACCATGTTGGCCAGGCTGGTCTCGAACTCCTGATCTCAGGTAACCCGCCTGCCTCGGCCTCACAAAGTACTAGGATAACAGGCATAAGCCACCACACCTGGCCCCAACAGTATTTTAATGGTGACAATAAAAAGTGTAAACCTCCAGCAGGTGAGGCCATTTGTACCAGTGTAACCTGCACAGCAGATAAACATGGATGACAAATCACAATCAAGAGGGTGTTTGCTAGGCCAGGCGCTGTGGCTCACTCCTGTAATCCCAGCACTTTGGGAGGCTGAGGCAGGCAGATCACTTGAGGTCAGGAGTTCAAGACCAGCCTGGACAACATGGCAAAACCCTGTCTCTATTAAAAATACAAAAATCAGCTGCACATGGTGGCACACACCTATAATCCCATCTACTTGGGAGGCTGGCAGGAGAACTGCTTGAACCCAGGAAGGGGAGATTGAGTGAGCCGAGATTATGCCACTGCACTTCAGCCTGGGTGACAAGGTGAGACTCCATCTTAAAAAAAAAAAAAAAAAAAAAAAAAAAAAAAAGCCCGGCGCAGGGGCACACTCGTGTAAACCCACCATTTTGGGAGGCTGAGGCGGGTGGATCACCTGAGGTCAGGAGTTTGAGACCAGCCTGGCCAGCAAGGCAAAACCCCGTCTCTACTAAACATACAAAAATTAGCTGGGTGTGGTGGTGGGCACCTGTAATCCCAGTAACTTGGGAAGCTGCAGCAGGAGAATTGCTTGAACCTGGGAGGCGGAGGTAGCGGTGAGCTGAGATCCCACCATTGCACTCCAGCCTGGGCAACAAGAGCAAAACTCTGTCTCAAAACAAACAAAAAAGTTGCAAGAACAGGCCGGGAATGGTGGCTCACGCCTATAATCCCAAGACTTTGGGATGCCAAAGCAGGAGGATCGCTTGAGATCAAGAGTTCGAGAGCAACCTGAGCAACATGACAAGACAAAAGCAGAAAACAGTTTGCAAGAATAGCTTCAAGAGCTCCCACATACCCCTTTATCCAGAAATCCAATTCCTCCACAGGCTACCATCTTACCTACCTGTTCCCTTCCTCCTGTGCTCTCTCTCCAAACATATACTTCACTGTAATGTCTTGATATTCTAACTTTCTAAATATTAATAATATTTCCTTAATGTTTCAGTACTTTGGATGCTCAAAGTCATAATAATAATAATAATCCATTTTTATCCTATTATATCATAATAGGTACAAAAGATTGGAATGAACCTGCAATAATACTAAGATATACCCTGCATATATATTTGTTGCTCTTACAAATTTGATTTATTCATACACATTCATTCAACAAATCCTCGTTAATAATGCAATTCTCCTAGATTCTAAATTAACAGCAGTCAACAAAACAAACATGGTCCTGGCATTTATGGAACTTACAGAATATTACCCTAAGATTTACTTCTACCATAAAACGTATGGCTAATCATATCGCAGAGAAGAGAGATTTTCCTATGTTGCATATCAGGGTACCAATTTCTTTCTTTTTTCCTTTTTCGTGTGTGTGTGTGTGTGTGTGTGTGTGTGTGTGATGGAGTTTTGCTCTTGTCCCCCAGGCTGGAGTGCACTGGTGCAATCTCAGCTCACTGCAACCTCCACCTCCTGGGTTCAAGCGATTCTCCTGCCTCAGCCTCCTGAGTAGCTGGGATTACAGGCATGCATCACCACAACTGGCTAACTTTTGTACTTTTAGTAGATATGGCGTTTCACCGTGTTAGCCAGGCTGGTCTCGAACTCCTGACCTCAAATGATCCATCAGCCTTGGCCTCAAAGGATTGCAGGCATGAGCCACTGCACCTAGCCCAGCCTACCAATTTCTTAATCCGTTGGTTATTCAGAGTTTATCAAGCACAATCAAGAGATAATCAGAATATCAAAGAGTTCTGCCTATAACTCATTAATATATTAAGTAACTTGTGTATAATTTCAAATTTTGTGTTAACATTTGCCACCCACAATATAAATAAATCATTGATATTATGTTAATGGTACAAGTAAAAGTAAAATCACAATAGACAACTCCTTGAGTGGTTTCATTAGATTCTGCATTTTTGTATCAGGTCTTAGTACTACATAGTTAACACACTCTTCTCCCACTGCCCTTCTCTTCTCTTCCCACCCACCTCTCCTTCCTTCCCACAGAGACCACAGATAGCAAGTGAAAAAGGAAATCGACTTTCCATGGTGGTAACTGCTAGGTGAGTTTCGGGAGCTACACCTCTAAACAGAACAGGCTAGGGGAAATTGCCACCTCATTTTAAACCTTTGCTAAGGTCTTTAAAAGAGGGGAGATTTCAGAAATCATTTTTTGCAAAAAGAGCCACAGCCAGACAAGAGGGCATTTTAGGCCAAAACTATCTTGCAAGTAAACTTACAGGAAACACAACGGCTTAGGAGAAAGAATGAAGGTTTTGGAACCAGGTGGGTTTGGGGCTCCGTCCTGGCTACTCATTATCAACAGTGCATTTTTACTCTGGCACAAGTTACTAAGATTCTTTCCTTCTCTAAGGAAAATAAACGTGGAGAATGAAACCTAGCTTGAAGTGTTGAAAAGATTCAAAGCAGCCAATGTATTGGGCCTGTCACTGTGGCCAGCACGTCCCGTGCACTCAAATCACTGGCACCGATGGGTGGGAGTGAGCGAGCTCTGCTCCGGGGCCCAAGCTCCGCGCAAGGCTCTCCCTGTCCGGGGCGCGCTGTGCCTTCCAGACTTGGCCTCTGAGACCCACCATCTCCGTTCTTCTTATTTTCCACCGGAGACCAAGCGCTTCCGTGTCCACGTTTGCTTTCCACCCACCCTCCTAGACTGGCCATGTCAAACCTTCCTCTACTTCCCAGCTTGTCCTCAATCTGAACCAAAACACCAGCTTCGCTTTGCCCCAGGCCCACGATGAGTCAGGGCCACTTTTTTTCCACTCCCTTTGCTCTGTGTCAAACAATTATTTAACTCAGGATGCAGAAAAAGAAACGGGCCGGGCACGGTGACTCAGGCCTGTAATTGCAGCACTTTGGGAGGCTGAGGCGGGTAGATCACCTGAGGTTGGCAGTTTGAGACCAGCCTGACCAACATGGAGAAACCCCGTCTCTACTAAAACTACAAAATTAGCCGAGCGTGGTGATGCATGCCTGTCATCCCAGCTACTCGGGAGGCTGAGGCAGGAGAATCGCTTCAATTGGGAGGCGGAGGTTGCGGTGAGCCGAGATCTCGCCACTGCACTCCAGCCGGGGCAACAAGAGTGAAACTTCATCTCAAAAAAAAAAAGAAGAAGAAGAAGAAGAAGAAATGAAATGAAGGGAGCAGAGGCTGATAAAATTCCGTTACATCTTGAGAACTATGGTGAGTAGACAGTTCAATGAATAAACAATGCCCGAGAGAGATGGGTGACTCTAAGGAATAGGTCCAAGCAGCAAGATTGACTAGAAGGGACATCTCTGGGTAAGGAACAAAATAGATGCCTACACTAATTCGAATGAGAACCAGGCTGTACATTTAGAAAAAGACACCACTGTAAAAGCAGAAGGGCTCACCCACCACACTCACTCACTCACTGACATTGTTGCCTAGAACTACCACATTCCTTTCCTTAAAAAGATACTTTGTAATTTAAAAGGAAAGTTGTAAATGAAAGTATCTTGCTTGCCCTAAAGTCAACTATCCTATTTTCCTTTCTAACTGGCCATTTACACGAAATTTTTCTTAATTAAGGACTGTTATTATTTCAAATTAGAACCATTTTGATAAGTGAGCCAATTATGAACGGGGTGGGGGCAGGGGTGGAGGGGTGTTGGGGGAGGAGGGGGTGTGGGGGGGGAGGAGGGGGTGTGAGGTTAGGACAGGCTGGTAAAACGTATCCTCAGAATAAGGTCAGGCGCTGTTAATGCAACAAGCATGCCGAGACTCAGCTGCAAGGAGCTTCAGACCAACTTTCAGCACCAGCCAAGTCACACAACAACTACAGTGCTAATAACCCATCAGTAATGAGCAGCTTGGCAAATCAGTGGGCAAAAATTAGGAAAACAGAGACTAAACAGTGCCAAATTCCATCATCTAATTTTATTTTAAGACTTCAATAAAGTCTAGGTATGAACAAACTGCAGAACCAGCCCTCTGTGAAAACACACTCCCTCCTTGGCCTCCATGGAGGCCACTATCATCGAACCCTCTCACCCAGGAAGGTGACAAGCAGCAATGGCTCTCACCACGCTCTGTGGCAAGAGTTTCCGAAGGTCACATGATAAAAGGCCCCATCCCACTTCTGCATGTGCATTTGGCAGCCAGGTTTGAATCAAAACAGAGCCTCTAGTTTTGTGTTTAAATTGGGGTCGTGCTCCCTTTCAAAGAGTGGATTGAGGCTGGGCATGGTGGCTCACATCTGTAATCCCAGCACTTTAGGAGGCCAAGGCAGATGGATCACTAGAGGTCAGGAGTTCAAAACCAGCCTGACCAATACGGTGAATCTCCATGTCTACTAAATATACACAAATTTTCTGGGCATGGTGGCATGCACCTGAAGTTCCAGCAACTCAGGTGGCTGAGGCAGTAGAATTGCTTGAACCCAGGAGGCAGAGATGGACGTGAGCTGAGATTGCACCACTGCACTCCAGCCTGGGCAACAGAGTGAGACTCCATCTCAAAACAAACAAACAAAAAACTCACAAAGAGTGGATTGAGGATTTCAGGATCTCCTTTTCAAACATGCACTGAGTTTGTTTGTTGCACCATCGACCACACTCTGATGATATTATTCTGGACTACTTCAATCCAAATTCTCCCAGTCCTTATGCTGCTTCACCAAGTCTCCTTCACTCCATCTTCCTCATCCTCGAGCCACCAGCCCTGCCACTCCAGGCCGTATCCTAACATCTTTATCCCAGGACACACCTGGCCCCATTCTCCCTTCTCTTGCTCCTCTTTCGTGGCCACACTTGCCCTTTCAGCCTTGTTTCTCATTTGCTGTTTTCTTCTCTGTGTATGTTCTGCTCCAAACAACATCATGTTACAAAGGACAGTGGCAAAACATACAATCCAAATTTTCCAATGACCTTTGGCCAGGCATGGTGGCTCACACCTATAATGGCAACACTTTGGGAGGCCAAGATGGGAGGATTGCTGAAGACAAGCCTGGGCAACATAGTGAGATCCCATCTCTACAAAATAAAAATAAATTTTTAAAATTATAAAAACAGGCCAAGCGTGGGGGCTCACACCTGTAAATCCCAGCACTTTGGGAGGCCAAGCAGGACAGATCACTTGAGTTCAGGAGTTTGAAATGAGCCAGACCCATGAAACTCCATCTCTACAAAAAATACAAACATTAGGTGGGTGTGGTGATGCATGCCTGTAGTCCCTGCTACTTGGGAGGCTGAGGCAGGGGAATCACTTGAACCTGGGAGGCAGAGGTTGCAGTGAGCGGAGATTGTGCCACTGCACTACAGCCTGGGCAGCAGCAAGACAGCAAGACTCTGTCTCAAATAAATAAATAAATTTAAATAAAATAAAGTAACCATTGTTGAGGCCCACTGACACCAGTGCTTGCCATCCAGCTCTACAGGACCCAGTGGTCAACACTGGCAGAGCCCACACCCTTCTGCATTCACTTGCAAGGTCCCCCTTCAACCACTGCAGAAACAAAAGGGAAACTTTTGTTTCCCTCCCTTAAATGAAGGGAGAAAAAGTCAGGGGAGCACCTGGGAGTCATCGCGCTAGTCTTCTGTGCTCTCTCTCTCTCTCTCTCTCTCCCTCTCTCTCTCTCTCTCTCTGCCTTATGAAGGGAAAGTGCTTCCTGTCCTCTTTAAACAGGGTGTTTCAAGACATCAATGGGCTTCTCTGAAGGTTTGTGAAAAGAAAGGAGAGGTGATATGGCGGTAGGATTTCTCTTCCTCGCTAGGTCAAGTTTAGGGCTTAAAGAACTCCAGGTGCTGGCCAGGCACAGTGGCTCACACACATAATCCAGCCCTTTGGGAGGCCAAGGCAGGCGGATCACTTAGGTCAGGAGTTTGAGACCAGCCTGGCCAACATGGTGAAATCCTGTCTCTACTAAATATACAACAATTTGCCGGGCATGGTGGCACATGCCTGTAGTCCTAGCTACTTGGGAGGCTGAGGCAGGAGCATTGCTTGAACCTAGGAGGTGGAGGCTACAGTGAGCCGAGATTGCACCACTGCACTCCATCTGAGTGATAGAGTGAGACTCCATCTCAAAAAAAAAAAAAAAAAGAGCAAAGAGTGCCTTCTTCCCAGGCTAGCCATAAAATTACAGGAAAAACAATTACCTTATAAAGAAAGAAACTAAAACAAACAGCAATGCTGAAAACAGGAAGAGAAGCCAGCAGTGAACCAGAAAGTTTGAGGAAATCCTAGAAAAGAGGAGGCAAATAAATAACAGCAAAGATAAGACAGGGAAAACCACAGCCAAACCCTGGGAGGTGAGAGACCTCCTTCCACTGGAATGTTGATGCCGAACATGGAGTCAAAAGCAAGGACGTGGGAGCAGGTAGTGGGGCAGTCACAGGGTGACGGACGGGGGCCCTGCAATGCCCTCCCCTGCTACCTCTGGCCCGCCCCTCCTCTTCCTCATTAAAACAGAACGCTTAAAGCTGGGCACCACAGCAGTGGGTTGTGCCCACTGGCTATGCCTTAAAAAAAAAAAAAGGCACTGTGCCCAAGAAAACAATCTAAGTAAAGGAGCTGGAGAAGCGTTAAGGGTAGTTCTGAGCCTCGACGCAAAGGGCGGCTCCCCACAGGGGCAAAAGCACTTGTGGCACCACCCCCTGTCTTCAACCACTGCAGAGGCAAGGAGGGTCTGCCTGCCACTCACACAGCCCTATTGTGGAAACTCTACAACTATGGAGATGATCAAAGAGAACCCTCCCAGTTTATCTATGGAATTCTTAAATCATTAAAACAGACCAACCACCTAAAATCACAACTTATTTGAGGAACACCCCAGAAAATGAAAGAAAATGACCAAAATGAACAAACAGAACGAAGGAAACAATTGATAGGACCAAAGACAACTTAAAGAAAAAAAATTCCAGTAAGTATTTTAAGAAAGACGTGAGAATAGTGTGTCTATAAAGCAAGACCAAGCTGTTTTGAAGAAAATAGCATAGAAAAAGGGCTATCAATACGAGACAAAGAAATAAATAAATTTAAAATGATTGTTGAATAGAAGTACCAATGGATCAGAGACATAAAATGCACCATGCTAAATACCAAAGCAGTGATCTGAAAAATAACACTGAAAAACAGCAAAACACAAAGTTAATAGAGAAAGATAATATATTCAGAGGTACAAGATGATGAGCTTCTCCCCCACCCCGCCGGGACAGTCTTGCTCCGTTACCCAGGGTGGCATGCAGTGGTGCGATCTCGGTTCACTGCAACCTTCGCCTCCCGGGTTCAGGCAATTCTGCCTCAGCCTCCTGAGTAGCTGGGATTATGGGCACCTGCCACCACGCTTGGCTAATTTTTGTAGTTTTAGTAGAGACGGGGTTTCACCATATTGGCCAGGCTGGTTCAAACTCCTGACCTTGTGATCCGCCTGCCTCGGCCTCCCAAAGTGCTGGGATTACAGGCATGAGCCACCGCACCCAGCCACAAGATGAGTTTCAAAAGCAGCTAACTAAGATAATAATGGGAAGAGAAGAAAAACTACATGAAGAAAGTTTCCCCAGCTGACCAAAGATGTTCAGACAGGGTTCAGCAAAATGAATAAAAAACAGTCCAGTTGTATGAATGCAGCATCCTCAATGGTCTTCTCTACACCCAAAAGGACTCTGTAGCATGGTCCTATCACGTGCCTTAGAAACCAAAGATAGTTGTGTGATCTCCTGGCGAGAGAATCAAACTATGAATGCGAACACCTGGTTCCAGTCTTGGCTCCAGGATCCATTGGTCAATTCATTTGTCAGGGAACTTAAGGAGGTGAAAATTGTATATATTTTATGGTGTACCATGTACTGTTTATACACACACACACACACACACACACAGTGGAATGGCTAAATCAAGCTACATAATATATGCATTACCTCAAATACTTATTTTTTTGCAGTGAGAACACTTAAAATCTACTCTCTTAGCATTTTCAAGTATACAACACATTGTTAGTAACTATAATGTCCATGTTATAGTGTACAATAGAGCTCTTGAACTTATTCCTCTCAACTAATTGGAATTTTCTGGGTTTTTGGTTTTGTTTTGTTTTATTTTTGAGACAGGGTCTTGCTCTGTGACCCAGGCTGGAGTTCAGTGCTGTGATCTCGGCTCCCTGCAGCCTCTGCCTACTGTGACTTAGAAATCAAAGATAGCTGTGTGGTCTCATGGCAAGAGAATCAAACTATGAATGCGAACACCTGGCTTTTAGTCTTGGCTCCAGGAACAACTTGTGGGATTGGGCTGGACGAGTGACCTCCTGTATTTATCTTCTGTGAAAAACAGTGAAGCTTTCCCCGGCTGTGTTGATGATGACAGAGATGTGAACAAACTAGCAAGCAGGAAGAGTCATACAAACTACTGCTATATTTGTGAAGATATACAGGGATGTAATCTAGGGCATGCTTCACATTTACTGTAACATATTCATGTTTTGGCTAATATCCACAAGATTGTATTACAACCATCTGATTTTCTGCAACCTTCCAAACTAAGCCATGGCCCTCAGGTACCTAATGGCACCTGCACACTCAGGGGTAAGAAGTCTCTCGGATGAAGATCCTGTACCTGAACTTGATTGTCAAGAATAAGAAGAGAACAAGGAGCTGTCAGAAAATCTAGGGTCAAGTCTCTGCTTGTAACTAAGTAGCTGATTAACCTAGAAGAAATTGATGGGCTTCAGATCCTTCTGAAAACTGAAATATTGGGACCAGACCACCCTGGGTGCATGGCAGAATCACCTGGCCGGTGGGGAGCATGGGTCCTAAAACATAGCAGGGCCTAGATCCTTGCCTTAGAGATTCTTTTTTTTTTTTTTTTTTGAGACAGGGTCTCACTCTGTCACCCAGGCTGGAGTGCAGTGGCACAATCGCTGCTCACTGCAGCCTCAATCTCCTGGGCTCAAGCAATCCTCCCGCCTCAGCCTTTTGAGTAGACAGCACTACAGGCACGCACCACCATGCCTGGCTAAGTTTGTTTTGTTTTTTTCTGGTAGAGACAGGGACTCTTGAGGTTGCCCAGGCTGGTCTCAAACTCCTGGACTCAAGTAACCCTCTTACTTTGGCCTCCCAAAGTGCTGGCATTACAGGTGTGAGCCACCATGCCCGGCCCCTCTAGAGATTGATTAACTGTCCCGGAAGGAGACCAAGGGCATCTTTGTTTTAAACTCCACCGAGGATTCACATGCGTAGCCAGCACTGAGAGCTGCTGGACAAGATATCTCCAAAAGCCCCATGGCTCTGTGGAAGGCAGAGGGCAGCAGGTGAGTGCACACTCAGCAGAACCTGATTGAAATCCACTTCCAGCCTCTTCCTATCTATGTGACTCTGAGTAAGTTTCCCATCCTTTTGGAATCTCATCTTTCTCACCTGCATCACAGAGGTCTTAACGCATCCCTTACAGTGTCATGAGGTGTAAATAAAATTATGCAAACGAAGAACCTGAAAACAGCAACGGGAACCCAGCAGGTGCTCACAAAAAGTAATGATCAGGATGATTACTATTACTATTCTATAAATAAAGTAACAGAGGGAGGCTGGAGGGTGGGAAGATGGAGGAGATGTTGCTCAAAGAACAGAAAATTCCAGCCGGGCAAGGTGGCTCATGCCTGTAATCTCAACACTTTGAGAAACTGAGGCAGGTGGATCACTTGAGGTCAGGAGTTCAAGACCAGCCTGGCCAACATAGTGAAACCCCATCTTTACTAAAAATACAAAAATTAGTTGGGCGTGGTGGTGTGTGCCTGGAACCCCAACTATTCAAGAGGCTGGGGCAGGAGAATCGCTTAAGCCCAGTAGGCGGAGGCTGCAGGGAGCCAAGATCACAGCACTGAACTCCAGCCTGGGTGACAGAGCAAGATTCTGTCTCAAAAAAAAATAATAAGTTCAAGAACTCTATTGTACAATATGGAAACTATAGTTACTAACAATGTGTTGTATACTTGAAAATGCTAAGAGAGTAGATTTTAAGTGTTCTCAGCACAAAAAAATAAGTATTTGAAGTAATGCATATATTATGTAGCTTGATTTAGCAATTTCACAATGTGTGTGTGTGTGCGTGTGTGTGTGTGTGTGTGTGTGTGTATAAACAGTACATGGTACACCATAAAATATACACAGTTTTCACCTCCTTAAGTTCCCTGACAGAATGGATTGACCAATGGATCCTACTTGCTACTTATTTGAGACGGAGTCTCGCTCTGTCACCCAGGCTGGACTGCAGTGGTGCGATCCCAGCTCATGGCAACTTCTGCCTCCCTGGTTCAAGCAATTCTCCTGCCTCAGCCTCCTGAGCAGCTGGGACTACAGGTGTGCACCCCCATGGCTGGCTAATTTTTGTATTTTTAGGAGAGATGAGGTTTCACCATGGTGTCCAAGCTGGTCTCAAACGTCTGAACGCAGGTGATCCACCCACCTCAGCCTCCCAAAGTGTTGGGATTAGATTACAGGCGTGAGCCACCACGCCCGGCCCCTGCTTGCAATTTAAACTAAGGGATGGGGTTTGGAAGTTGCATAGGCTAAACACACAAAGCCCTGGAGGACGGGTGGCAGGGTGGAGAACGGAATGACTGGGGCAGCCGCGGGAAAGAGACCCACTGCAACAGTCTACAACCCCTACAACAAGACCAGGGCACACCAGCCAGGAGGCCACAGAAAAAGGCTTCCTCTCCCATAAAGAACATCAAACACTCAACGATTTAAAAAAAAAAAAAAAAAAAAAAAGTCTGGTTGGAGGGCAGGAAGTCGAGTAAAACTGTAACACTGGCTTTGGGCCAGCCTGCCAGAGTGAGGGAACAGATTTCAGTACAAAACTCTTTCAACTAAGGCTATTTGTTAATTTATCTGAAGGCAAGTAGGTGCCAGCACACCACTTATTTTCCTCTCATGCTAAAAATAAAAATTTCCAAACTGACCTAATTGGGTCTACATCGCACTGGCAACGTGAACACCTCAGACAAAGGGAAAACCTACGGAGAAGCTCATTGTAAAACAAATCTTATTCTTCATATTTTAACTAAAGTGTTTTAAGAGCTTAGGGCTAAAGAGTATTTATCTACCAAGTATTCATGGCAATAAAGTTCATGAATTTTAGGCATCTGTCTGTAAACAGCTATGATCAAATCAAAGCTGTGACATGAACACGACAACTATGTTTTATAAGGCTTTCTTCTCTTTTTAATTCCTTCTTCTTTCGCTGATCAAAATCAGAAATTTAGAGCAACACAGAATTCCTCTTTGTTTTACTTGTTCTCAATATTGCTTTTTCCACCACACCCTTTTTCTTTGGAGGGAGTATGGAGCCAGCCAAAAATAATTTGGCAAAATTCAAACCCATGGAAATGACTGCCACACTTAGAAAAACACAGTCTGAACCCCCATTTAATCTCATTTCTCCAAGGACTAAAATGAGCAGAGGAGCCTTCAATTCACCACAAACACGAACAAGTTGTATAAAGTTTTCCCCTTACCCTCGGGGAAAAAAAACCCCCAAAAAATTCAATCATTTTCTATAAATCAAGTAGTCAGAAACTATATAAAAACCCTGCTTGAATGGTAATGGAGCTTAATGGGTTTAGAGACTTCTTTTTCACCTTTACTTTAGGATTCAAACTCTGGCTTTGTCCAAGAAGCCAACGTTTTGGCAAGCATATCCAAGAGCCCCAGTGGCATTAGAAGAATGGGCAGTGTGGACACTGAAATGTACATCCAAAAATATACAGAAACTCGCCTGAGCCGAAAACCCTGAGTGGTGGCTGCCCTCGCTCCATCAGGCATTACAAGCGCCTGGCTCCCACATTCTAATAAATTCTGCTATCAGAAAGTGAGGGAGGAGACCCTTAATCACCCTTAAGCATCTAAGACCATCCCCGCCTTGACTTCCACACTGCATTTCAATAGGAGAAGTAAAGGCTGGCAGCCTGGACGCCACCTTAAGCACCCTCTTATAGATGGAAGGCATGATATGGAGGAATCCTTCCAGAAGCATTGCTTTTATTTAAACAAGATCGAACCCCCACCTAAGTCACTGTGCCCCACACCTACTCCATGGCCCAAGACCCTTTCACATGTACATTCTAGAGCTGTGAGCCCAAGACCCTTTCACATGTACATTCTAGAGATGTAAGCCCAAGACCCTTTCACATGTAATTTCTAGAGTTGTGAGCCCAAGAACCTTTCACATGTACATTCTAGAGTTGTAAGCCTCTAAAAGGGCAGGGACTTTCTCTGTGAGCTGGAGCTTGGCTGCTAGACAGCTATGCCACCTTGCTCCCAGCCGAATAAATCACCCCCTCCCTCCCAGTTCGGTGTTCAAGAGGTTTGTTTCCCAGCCTTTTCCTGCTTCAAAAGAATGACAATCATTCTTTGACTTTTGCCATCATCTTCATGATATGAAGACCTGTTCTTTTACTTCCAAAAGCTCAGTGTTTCCTACCAAAACAAAGAATTGTGCTCTCGGTTGGGCACAGTGGTTCACACCTATAACCTCAGCACTTTGAGGGGCCAAGGCAGGTGCATCACCTGAGGCCAGGAGTTTGAGACCAGCCTGGCTGACCCAGTGAAACCGGTTCTCTACTAAATATACAAAAATTGGCTGGGTGTGGTGGCGCACACTTGTAGTCCCAGCTACTTGGGAGGCTGAGGCATGAGAATTACGTGAACCTGGGAGGCGGAGGTTGCAGTGAGCCGAGATGGCACCACTGTACTCCAGCCTTGGCAAAAAAACAAGACTCCATCTCAAAAAAAAAAAAAAACAACCCCAGAATTGTGCTCTTGCTGAAGATAAAACAAAGCACCACCAACACCAAAACCAGGACTCTACTCTTGCCTTCTCAGCCTGTGTTAGGCCATTAGGCCTCATTAAATGTCTTCTTCCCTGACATTCTGCAAGTTGCTTCCAATGAGGCCATCTGGTCACTAAGTGGTGCTTTCAATGATAATGGCTACCCTAACAGCTCCATTACAGGCCTGAGCCACACGGAAGAATTCCCATAGGTAATGAGATTATTCCAGTCCCTGATTGATGAAGTTTTTATCTGAATAGGGAAACAGATATGAAGACTCATCAGACATTGGGGAAAAGACGAGAAAGTAATTGCCAAAGAAGAGAAGATTGTGCATCTTCTCCGACACAAGAATACTTCAAGGTCATAATTAACATGGAAATTTAATATAATTTCTCAGAAAATGTCTCTAAAACTTTATAACAGCCTAGGCGAGATTCAAAGCTAATTGGTTTTGGTCAAGGATCACTTCCTAAAAACAAATTACAGTACAGACTCTTGCCAAATTGAAGTTTGAGTTTCAACAGCATCAACTATAGTTGAGTTTCAACAGTATAAACCATTTTCCATGCCTAGGCACTTCCTAGCTACCTGTCAGGTCTTCTGAATGTAACACACTTTTCCAACTGCTTTTGCTTCTGAGCACAAAGCTTAGAGGAAGTAAGCAGTTTGCCACAGGCACACCCTGATTTATTCTGCCTCTTACTTAAGAAGAGACAAGTTACATTAAACTCACAAATCTTAAGCTTCAGGGCCCCTCCCAAGGTTCTTGGAAGGGCCCCAGCAATGCATTCACAACAAATGTTCTTGTAGAAGTTACAGAAAAAAAGATCTTTTTGTATACTTTTTTTTTTTTTGAGACAGAGTCTCACTGTCACTCAGGGCTGGAGTGCAATGGCTCGATCTCGGCTCACTGCAACCTCTGTATCCCCAGTTCAGGTGATTCTCCTGTCTCAGCCTCCTGAGTAGCTGTGATTACAGGCGCACACCGCCACGCTTGGTCAATTTTTTTTTGTATTTTTAGTAGAGATAGGGTTTCACTGTGTTCCCCAGGCTGGTCTCGAACTCCCGAGCTCAAGCAATCCACCCACCTCGGTCTCCCAAAGTGCTAGGATTACAGGCGTGAACCACCACACATAGCCATATTGTTTTTTTTTTTTTAAGAGCCTCCCGACCAACCACCCCAATCCCCAACCCCATTCCCCACCAAACTGTATGAGCATCAGGTCCAACAAAACCTAGATCCCCCTGGGCCTATATCCCACTTCTCAAAACTGTTACCTAGCTATCCAAACTTCTGGGAAACTTCAGTGCAAAGAACCTTCCCATACCCCTTAGGAGGTCACCCTGTCCCCTCCGCGGCCACCAGAATTGTGTCTTCCAGACAAGTCCCATGCAAGACCGCAAGGAATTTCTTACATCTCAGACTCAGGAGAAGACAGAGAAAAGGGCTGGGGTGGGCCTGATTACTGATGAAGGAGGAAGAAAGCACAATTCTGGTCATCAAAGCTTTCTCATGGGACCAAAACATATATTTTTTTCTTTTTAAGAGACAGGTGCAGGCAGAGTGGCTCACGTCTGTAACCTCAGCATTTCAAGAAGCCAAGGTGGGAAGATCGCCTGAACCCAGGAGTTCAAGACCAGCCTTGACAACATGGCAAACTTCATCTTCACAAAAAAATGCAAAAGCTAGCCAGGAGTGGTGGCACACACCTGTAGTCCCAGCTACTCAGCAAACTGAGGTAAGAGGATCACCTGAGCCTGGGAGGTCGAGGCTGCAGAGAGCCAAAATCACACCACTACACTCCAGCCTAGGCAACACAGTAAGACCCTATCTCAAAAAAAAAAAAAAAAAAAAAAGGCAGGCTCACAGGCTCTCACTCTGTCACCCGGGCTCAAGCGCAGTGGTGTGGATCGCAGTGGTACAAGAGCCCACAGCAGCCTCAAACTCCTGGGCTCAAAGGGTCCTCTCACCTCAGCCTCCTGAGTTGCTGGGACTACAGGTGTGCACCACCATGCCTGGCTAATATTTTTACTTTTGTAGAGACGGGGTCTCACTATGTTGCCCAGGCTGGTCTCAAACTTCTGGCCTCAAGCCATTCCCCTGCCTTGGCCTCCCAAAATACTACAATTACAGGCATGCGCCACTGCACTGGCCAAGCCAACTCTTCATTTTTGAAAGTCCAAGTCTAGTATTTTCATCTTCATCAAAAGCACCGTGCTTTTTCATACCAGCTTCTGGTATCAGCATTGTCTTAGCAATTTGAATACTTAGTTGAACAGAGAGAGAAAACAAAGGGAGCAGGCACAAGGTCAGCGTTTCCACATTACCTTCTCTGCATTATGTATCCCAACTCCAGCTAGCCCCAAGGGAGGACTGTTTAAGGGAGAGTGGAAATACAGCCTCCTGTGTCTCTCTTCCTACCTTCTACTGAAATGCAGGTGCACTGGGCACAAAGAGCCAGTCTGTCTAACCCCAGGCATCCCATCTGGGGGAAGGGGCGGGAGAGCAGGGCAGGCCAACCAGACCCTACAGAACTAGTCGGCAGATGGTGGGTCAGAGGGCACCAGGGGCTGAAATGCTTCTCACAACAGGTGGGTCACCTGAAGGATAACAGGGGTGAGAAGGCTTAGGAAAGCTTGGGCCGTCAGAGACTTTTCTTAAACTTACCACTGTGCCAGCTGCAGTGGCTCATGCCTATAATTCCAGAGTGAGGCTCTGTCTCAAAAAAAAGAAAGAAGGAAGGAAACAGCTTATTACCATCCCCATTACATGGTGTGTTCACTTTGGAAAAATTCATCAAGTTCCACACCATGATTTGTGCCCTTCATTAAAAAGGTTTTGTTTCTTTTTTAAACTGAGTCTTGCTCTGTCGCCGAGGCTGGAGTGCAGTGGTGTGATCTCAGCTCACTGCAATCTCTGCCTCCTGGGTTCAAGCGATTCTCCTGCCACCGCCTCCTGCGTAGCTGGGATTGCAGATATGTGCTACCACACCAGGCTAATTTTTGTATTTTTAGTAGAGATGGGGTTTCGCCATGTTGGTCAGGCTGGTCTCAAACTCCTGACCTCGTGATCCACCCTCCTCAGCCTCCCAAAGTGCTAGGACTACAGGTGTGAGCCACTGCCTCTGGCCAAAAAATTTGTTTTAATGCTCCTTATTTAACAACTCAGCAAGAAGGAAAATCTTCCAATCAAACTCTGTTTTCTCTGACAACTGGAGAGAGAAACTGCCTCTTTTCTCCTAAAAGTGAAAACAGAGAAACAAAAATTTTCTTAGGGTCAACCAGGTACGCCAAAAACAGAATGGAGAGCAAAGACCCAGCCAACAGCAACTTGAGATAAGGATGCAGAAGCTCCAGCAATGGACACAGAAAAAGAAAAGACTCCGAAACAAGCCCGATGGCCAGACGCAGCAGCTCACACCTGCAATCCCAGCACTTTGGGAAGTGGAGACGAGCAGATCACTTGAAGTCAGGGGTTTGAGACCAGCCTGACCTACAGGTCAAAACCCCATCCCTACTAAAAATACAAAAATTAGGCAGGCATGGTGGTGCATGCCTATAATCCCAGCTACTCAGGAGGCTGAGGTAGGAGAACCGTTTCAACTTGGGAGGTGGTGGTTGCAGTGAGCTGAGATCGTGTCACTGCACTCCAGCCAGGATGACAGAGTGAGACCCATCTTAAAAAAAGAAAAAGCAAAAACAAGCCCTGAGGAATACACCGAAAACTGTTCACGCTGACCTGCAACTTTAAGGGAAAAGTGCATTTAGTTCTAGGTGATGGGAGGGAGTGGTGATTTTTTTTTTTTTCAGAACAGAAACACAGAAAAACTTTAAAGTCTTAATCATTCAAAACAGAAAACTGCAGAGCTGTTGAACTGAAGGGAGAGGAAAGATGGTCACGCTCAGAGTTGACTTAGGACCGTCTATATGCTAGTTATGCTGCCAACTTCTTTATGTCATTTATGGAAGCCTCACAATTCAATTTTGAGGTATTTTGCTGCCCCCATTTTACAGATGGAAAATTGAAGCTCAGAAAATTTACCTACATTGAAGATTTACAAGCAATAGTTCAAGAAGAAAAGAACCGAATCAGATCTAACACCAAAGATGTTCCTCTTGGGTCACTACAAGTTGCCAAGGCAGCTTGGAAGAATGCTCTGGAACGACAGGACAGGAAATTGTGAAGTAACAATTAGGTGAAGAGGAACTGAAAAAGTTATACAGAGCCGTTCCTAAGGACAAAGGCAAATTCCTTGGGCCCTGACTCTTACCAATAATTTTAAATGTCTGAACTTTAAGAATTTCTCCAAAATTTAGAGCCAATCAGGACCTTTGAGGTCAACACACTTTTTTTTTTCTTTTTTGAGACTGGAGTACAGTGGTGCGATCCAGGCTCACTGAAACCTCTGCCTCTCAGGTTCAAATGATTCTCTTGCCTCACCCTCCCAAGTAGATGGGACTACAGGTGTGTGCCACTATGCCCGGCTAATTTTTTTGTACTTGCGGTAGAGATGGGGTTTCACTATATTGCCCAGGCTGGTCTCAATCTCCTGACCTCAAGTGATCTGCCTACCTTGGCCTCCCAAAATACTAGGATTACAGGCATGAGCCATTACGTCTGGCCTGAACACCCTTTTTAAAGAAAGAAACCAAGAAGCAAATGACACATTTCAGCACAGGACATTACTGCCCTCCTCCCTTCCTTTACTCATGCAACATTCTTTTAACGCACAGTTGCTGGATGGCCACTCTGTTTAGGGGATCTTTTAGAGTCAAATTAATAGCTCTCTTAACTTTCCACCTCAAAGGCCTAAATGATGCATAAATATCTATAGACAGGGTTTTTCTTTCTTTGCTTAACCTGCCCAGAAAGATTTACCCAAAAAGGGATCAACACTTATTAATGAAGCATTAAACACAAGCTCCAAGTCTAGGGAAAATTAAAAATTATATATATATAGACACATTCATGTTTCAAAAAATAAAGAGATACGGCCAGGTGTGGTGGCTCACACCTGTAATCCCAGCACTTTGGGAGGCCGAGGCAGGCAGATCACGAGGTCAGGAGATCGAGACTATCTGGCTAACATGGTGAAACCCCTTCCCTACTAAAAATACAAAAAATTAGCCAGGTGTGGTGGTCTGTGCCTGTAGTCCCAGCTACTCGGGGAGGCTGAGGCAAGAGAATCGCTTGAACCCAGGAGGAAGAGGTTGCAGTGAGCCAAGATCGAGCCACTGTACTTCAGCGTGGGCAACAGAGAGCTATCTATCTCAGAGAGAGATCTATCTCGATAGTTAGATAGGCAGGCAGGCAGGCAGATCGGAAGGTAGGTAGATAGACAGCTAGATAGCTAGATAGCTAGATAGCTAGACAGCTAGATAGATAGATAGATAGATAGATAGATAGATAGATAGATAGATAGATAGATAGATAGATAGACAGACAGACAGACAGACAGACAGATACAAATTACCATCACAGATCTTTGTACCATCACAGTCTTCCAAGGACCACTTACATCAACCCAGCAAGGGCTGTGTGCATGACCCTGTCCCAGAATTAATCACCATCCACCGAGTGACTGTACTAGTGAGAATCAGAATGTTTTCATTAACATAAAAGTCTGAAAAGTACAAGAACTTTTAGGCTTTTCCAGAAGCCTCTTCTGGGACTCAATCAGGTTTAATTTTCCTGATTATGGAAAAAAAGAGGCTAAGTTAAATTCCAAATTGTTTAGACCTGACAGTTTCAGTGATGATCAGTACACATACACACAGGGGTAAGATGGTGTTTGCAAAACTCCAACATTAGTCTGAGTCTCCTGAACTAACGGGAAAAGGCCGGGTGCAATGTCTCACATCTGTTCATCCCAGCACTTTGGGAGGCTGAAACGGGAGGATCCTCTGAGGTCAAGAGTTTGAGACCAGCCTAGTCAGCATAGCAAAACCCGATTTTTACTAAAAATACAAAAATTAGCCAGTGCAGTAGCATACCCCTATAGTCCCAGCTACTACGGAGGCTGAGGCAGGAGAATTGCTTGAACCCGGGAGGTGGAGGTGCAGTGAGCTGAGATCATCCACTGCACTCCAGCCTGGGCGACAGAGATACACTCCATCTCAAAAAATAATAATAGGAAGATACATTTAAGGCCAAGAATGAAAAAAGAGCGAAACTAAACTTACATCACTTGCACACTCATTCAGCAAATAAAGAATCAGTGCGTACTATGAATTAAACAAACTACAACAATCAATTCATTCCCTCTAAACCATATTTCTATCTTTTCCTCTTCAACTGTGAAAGTTTCTTTGACCCATATAACTTTCACTGAAATACAATTTTAAATTTCCTTAAGATTATTAGGGTGGGTTTTGTTTTTTGTTGTTCTTAATAGGGATCCTGTAAATATTTAAAAATATTAATTCATAATCAGCTAATGAAAAATATTTTTCAACTCTATTTTTAAAAACTTCACAATAAACAGCATCTTTCAAAACATTTGCAGCTAACATCATACTTAATGGGTAATGCGTGAAGATTGAATGCACTCTCTTTTTTTGGGGTGGGGGTTGGAGTCTCCCTCTGTTGCTCAGGCTGGAGTGCAGTGGTGTGATCTCAGCTCCCTGCAACCTCCACCTCCTGGGTTCAAGCAACTCTCCTGCCTCAGCCTCCTGAGTAGCTGGGATTACTGGCACCCGCCACCTCACTCAGCTAATTTTTTGTATTTTCAGTAGAGATGGGGTTTCACCATGTTGGCCAAGCTGGTCTCTAACTCCTAACCTCATGATCCACCCGCCTCAGCCTCCCAAAGTGCAGGGATTACATTCAGGATCCCGAATGAACACATTCACGTATGAGCCACCGCACCTGGCCTGAATGTGTTCTGTTAAGACCAGGAATGAGCCAACGTTGTCTTTGAGGTCCCAGCCAATGTGATAAGGCAGGAAAAAGAGGTTAACTAGCCTAGCCAGGAATCAAACATGGGGCTCTCAGACTCCACAGAACATGCTGTGAGTCAGGAGCTCTCTGAAGAGATGCAACTCTGAGGCGAAAAGACTTTACTCACTTCTGATGCACTTAGCTGCAGGAGGGTAGTAAACATTTAAATGAACACATCCAGTTGGAGCTTAAACCACTGGACCCGGCCGGGCATGGTGGCTCACACCTGTAATCCCAGCATTTTGGGAGGCCAAGGCAGGAAGATCATCGACGGTCAGGAGTTTGAGACCAGCCTGGCCAACATGGTGAAACCCCATCTCTACTCAAAATACAAAAATTAGCCAGATGTGGTGGTGTGTGCCTGTAGTCTCAGCTATTCAGGAGGCTGAGGCGGGAAAATCACTTGAACCTGGGGGTGGGAGGTTGTAGTGAGCCGAGATCATGCCACTGCACTCCAGCCTGGGTGACAGAGAGAGACTCCATCAAGAAAGGAAAGGAGAAAGGAGAGGAAAAGAAAACAAAAGAAAAGCCAAGAGAAAGGAGCTGGCCCAGGAGCCAATGGCAGAAGTCACTTCAAGGATGGGACAAGAGTCTTCTAGGAAACAGATGGAGCGGCTCTAAAGAAGACGCTGCATGTGGAATATTTCTTGTGCAAACTTTTTTTCTGAGCATAACTCATACCTGGCACAGCTTCCTTTCTTACCTAAGAAGCTAAACCTTTCTACTCTTAGTTTTATCTTTAAACCTGAGAAACCTGCTGTGCTTCTACTCTAAATTTCAGAGCCAAAGTGCTATATCAACTACAAGATTAGGGAATTTCATAAACTAAAACAAATATTGGAGACCACAAATAAAGTTGCTCAGAAGCAAAATAAGACTATGTCTTATCGGCCAGCCACGGTGGCTCATGCCTGTAATGCCAGCACTTTGGGGGGCCGAGGAGGGTGGATCACGAGATCAGGAGTTCGAGACCAGCCTGCCCAAGATGGGGAAACCTCATCTCTACTAAAAATACAAAAATTAGCCAGGCGCTGTGGCAGATGCCTGTAATCCCAGCTACTCAGGAAGCTGAGTCAGGAGAATCACTTGACCCAGGAAGCAGAGGTTGCAGTGAGCCGAGATCATGCCACTGCACTCTAGTCTGGGTGACAGAGCAAGACTTCATCTCAAAATAAATTTAAAAAAAAAGACTATATCTTATCTTTTTAACAGTTGTTTTGGGGAGAGAAGCCAGCTCCCTTTAGGAATTAATGTAACCTAAAACTTAACCATGCTCCTGAGAGATCACACAAGTAGCCCAGTGGTAACCACACCAAAGTTGTCTCTTTGGGCCGCATGTAAGTTGGGGATAGGCAGGACTGTAGAGGGCCTGGGGCCATCATTGCTGCAGTGATACGTATGCTCTCAAAATGGAATCCAGGTATACTAGCCTTCTCCCAATGGCCAGGAAGGCAATGAGAAGCCCTAGGAACAAATCTAGACCAGTTTGAATTTGACCAGATGTGTTGAAGATACAATCTAACAGATACACAGGCAAGAGCACCAACATGGACAACAGAAAGGAAACATAAATGAGCTGTGGTCCTAGAATTAATACATAGCTGTTTTCAAGTAAAGACAGAAAATATTATGGGAAATGATTCTTTTACATACCCTAAATTCCTTTGGTCTACATACAACACAAATGTTCAGAAGAAGAAAAAAACAGGCCAGGTGCGGTGGCTCACGCCTGTAATCCCAGCACTTTGGGAGGCCAAGGCGAGTGATCACCTGAGGCCAGGAGTTCGAGACCAGCCTGGGCAACATGGCAAAAACTGTCTCTACTAAAAATACAAAAAATTAGCTGGTCATGGTGGTGGGCACCCATAATCCCAGCTACTTGGGAGACTAAGGCAGGAGAACTGCTTGAACCCGGGAGGTGGAGGTTGCAGTGAGCCAAGATCATGCCATTGCACACCAGCCTGGGTGACAGAGCCAGACTCTGTCTCAAAAAAGAAAAAAAATAAAAACAAACTCCCTGCAGACTATATATAGAGGGTTGGAGCGCAGCGGAGATGAAGAACACAAACCCAGCTCATCCTCCAACAATTCCCACTGCATTCTTTTGGCAGATGCCTTAATTCGCCATTTGACGATGCTTGTGTGGACAGGGATTTAGTGATTAATGCCATGCATGACACAGATTGCTATCAGCATCTTCACGCTTCAAATGTAAGCCCACCGAGTGCTGCGTTCCATGAACCACACTGTGAGTGACAAGTGGGGAAAGGATCACAATGGAAGCTTTTCAGACTTTCATTCCTGTTCACAGACAAGCAGGCAGGTCCGCACAGGCTGAAGACATGTGTATGCACCCAGAGAAAACACACAGGAACATTGGGGAAAACATTTTGGCAAATGGCTTAGCTTGTTCAACTAAACGTAATTTCCTTTCTCACAGTAGCATAGCCTCTCCACTAAGTCGAACCCTTTTTTCCCTCACAGATCTTCCACTGTTACAAAGTATATGCCATGCTTTGAAAGGTTCTGCTGCTATGCCAAAGCAGCACTTACAGCAACTGTAAATCTCTTGCCTTTTGAAGCCCCCAGTCTCACCCGATATGTATCTTCAAAATATGAACTAAAATAGCTTTCATAGATACCTCAAATTAAAGAGACAATGTGCTTTTTGTTCCCAAGAATTTTCCTTACTTTTGATTCTACCCAAAAGTAAGAAAAGCAAATAAGATAATTGAAAACAATAACATTATGTTTTCATCTTTAAGCCCATCACATGGAAATATCTCCTAATATACTTAGTTCCTTTCATTTAAATATAAGTTCTGCACTTTGTTTAGTCTTAAAAGGCCAGAGACACACACTCTGTGCCCAGGCTGAAGTGCAATGGTGCAAATCTCAGCTCACCGCACCATCAACCTCCCCAGGCTCAGGTGATCCTTCCTCCTCAGCCTCCCGAGTAGCTGGGACTATAAGTGTGTGCCACCATGCTCAGCTAATTTGTTTCTATTTTTTGGAGAGATGGGGTTAGCCATGTTACCCAGGCTGGTCTCAAACTCCTGGGCTCAAGTGATCTGCCCACCTTGGCCTCCCACAGTGCTGGGATTATAGGCGTGAGCCACCGCTCCCAGCCTCATCTCTTCATTTTTAAAACAAAAACTCTTACAGTTTTGAGACAGCTACTAAAAGATATTTGAGATAAATTATAAAATAATAGCAAAAATTATTTAAAGTATCAGCAACAGTGTCTGAGTAATTTAGAAAGACTCACCTGGATTTATATTGATTCATTCTACTATATGCATAACATATACAGAGAAACACATATGTATTTAGTCTTTTAAAAACAAAGAAATTGACAAGAAGTTAATAGGTGTTACACTCTTTTTTTTTTTTTTTGAGACTCACTTTGTTGCTAGGCTGGAGTGCAATGGTGCAATCTCGGCTCGCTGCAACCTCCACCTCCTGAGTTCAAGTGGTTCTCGGGCCTCAGCCTCCCAAGTAGCTAAGATTACAGGCATGCACCACCACACCCAGCTAAGTTTTGTATTTTTAGTAGAGGTGGGGTTTCGCCATGTTGGCCAGGATGGTCTTGATCTCCTGATCTCATGATCCGCCCGCCTTGGCGTCCCAAAGTACTGGGATTACAGGTGTGAGCCACCGTGCCCGGCCAATAGGCGTTACACCTTTTTAAGCAGCTAATTTAACACTGAGAAGTATTTATGACCACGCACATTCACATTGAAATTTTCAGCATACTGTCAAAGGGTTAAATACATCAGAAGGTATCTTGTGATACCAATTGCAAAGAATTTCATAAAAAGTCTTAGCCACATACAACAAAGAGAACAGCAGTCAAGGGGGCAAAGAGCCTCACATGAACCATGAATGCATTCTCAAGTTATGAAGTCTTTCGGCACCATTCCTATGCCAGAGGAATCCTTACCTTTTATTTCCCTAAGTCTTCTAACGAGAGACAGCTGAGATCCTGAAGTAAACACAGGAAGATCACTAAAGTGAAAGATTTCATCTCATTGTCTGGAAGGCTATGGAACCTCCCTGGTTGAGCTCAGGTCCACACTTAACCAAAAAAATTCTACAGTGAAAAGCAGAATCCAAAATATAGTTCCATTATTATAGGACAGCAGCTTTCCTCCAGAATTTACTGGTTAGTATTACTCCACAGAAACAAGACTGGGAAAGCAGCTAACGTTCTTCCACAACCACATGAGGGATCCAATCAAACCATGGATTGGCCAGCATTCCCCATAGAAAGGAATCCCGAAGCAGACACCCCTTTAGCAGTCGGGTGAACAGTACCAGGAGGCTTGCGGTTTGGACTCAGGATAAAAGCAGAGAGCAACAGCTTGTTCCTCCTGACAACCAGACCGGGGCAAATCCCTGGCTATTCCTCCTTCTCCACCTTAATCTCTTCCGGAGATCATAGTAACAAATGTGAGCAGCTATCGCAAGACTGTTAAAATCAACTTCTTACCAACTGAAGGCAGTTCGTTCGGTTCGGTTTTGTTTTGTTTTGTTTTTGAGACGGAGTCTTGCTCCATCACCAGGCTGGAGCTCAGTGGCACAATCTCGGCTCACTGCAACCTCCGCCTCCCGGGTTCAAGCGATTCTTCCACCTCAGCCTCCCGAGTAGCTGGGACTACAGGCGTGTGCCACCATGCCCAGCTAATTTTTCATGGAGACAGGGTTTCACCATGTTGGCCCGGTTAGTCTCGATCTGTTGACCTTGTGATCTGGCCGCCTTGGCCTCCCAAAGTGCTGGGATTACAGGCGTGAGCCACTGCGCCTGGCCAGCAGTTCGGTTTTAACAACCTATGTCATTTCCTTGTTTTCTAGGAAAAAGGCAGTAAGATTGATCACAACTTGGCTGTGAAGTTCTCTTTCCAAGTTGTTCAACTCTCCAGCTGCACCTGGCCTGCTTCATCCCATACTCGAAACTGCCTCCCTCTCCTCCCTCCCCAAACTCTGTAATTTCAGAACGTTATCATCCGGTAACATAAAAATCATTTCAAGCCCACTTGCTTCACGAATGATAACTATGAAATTTGCAAAAAAACAAAGGCACAGTGGCTCATGCCTGTAATCCCAGCACTCTGGGAAGCCAAGGTGGGAGAATGGCTTGAGCCCAGGGTTCAAGATCTGCATGGGCAACATGGTAAGACCGCATCTCTATAAAACATACAAAAATTAGTGAGGCATAGTGGTGCATGCCTGTGGTCCCAGTTACTCGGGAGACTGAGGCGGGAGGATGGCTTGTGCCTGGGAGGCAGAGGTTGCAATGAGCGGCGATTGCATCACTGCACTCCACCTGGACAACAGACTAAGACCTTGTCTCAAAACAAACAAACAACAGACACACACACACACACACACACACACACACAGTCCATAGGTTATATATATATATTTGGTTCCTGAGTATAGTGAAACATGGAAAGTTTACCAATTTATTTTATGAACCCTAATGCAGTGAGACAAGAAAACAAATGAGGAACAAATATTGTTCCTACTTTTACAGATGATATGACAACTGCTTAGAAAGTCAAAGATAGCTGAAAATTCTAGAATTGTTAAGTAAAGAAAGTGTGGGAAGTAGAAAAGTTCCTTTTTAAATTTTCTTTTCTTGTTGAAGAATAAGTGTGCTAATAACTTTGTTAAGCCCCATCCTATGTAGCTGTTAAACATGCCATGCTTACAGGCACATAGTACATTCTATGTCCTTGTACTTTAACCAAAATATCTGTGATAGATGTGCTCACAGGCATGTCCCAGCTCTCCACTGCTTTTACCTGTTTAGAAAAGTTTTAAATTGGCCAGGCGCAGTGGCTCACGCCTGTAATCCCAGCACTCTGGGAGGCCGAGAAGGGTGGATCACAAGGTCAGGAGATACAGACCATCCTGGCTAACACAGTGAAACCCTGTCTCTACTAAAAATACAAAAATTTAGGCAGGCATGGTAGTGTCTGCCTGTAATCCCAGCTACTTGGGAGGCTGAGGCAGGAGAATTGCTTGAACCCGGGAGGCAGAGATTGCAGTGAGCCGAGATAGCACCACTGCAGTCCATCTTGGGTGACACAGTGAGATTCCATCTCAAAAAATAATTATAATAATAATAATTGAGGGAAAAATCCTGGGCTGGGCACAGGGACTCACATTTGTACTCCCAAAACTTTGCGAGGGCAAAATGGAAGGACTCCTTGAGCTTAGGATTTTGAGACCAGCCTGAGAACAAAGTGAGACCTCATCTTTACAAAAAAAAAAATCAAAAAGCCAGGTGTGGTGGCACACACCTGTAGTTCAGCTCCTGCTGATGCAGGAGAATCACTTGAGCCCAGGAAGTCAGAGCTGCAGTGAGCCATGCTTGTGCCACTGCACTCCAGATTGTTTGAGCCAGACCCTGTCTCAAGAAAGAAAAATGGATCCTCTATCCCCAGCAAATATTACTAAATAAGAAGAAATTCATAATAATGTGTAATATCTCTCTTTTTTTTTTTTTTGAGACACAGTCTCAAAACTCCTGCCATTGTTGCTCAGGCTGGAGTGCAATGGCGCAACCTCGGCTTATTGCAACCTCTACCTCCTGGGTTCAAGCAATTCTCCTGCCTCAGCCTCCCAAGTGGCTGGGACTATAGGTGCACACCACCACACCCAGCTAATTTTTTTATTTTTAGTAGAGACGAGGTTTCACCATGTTGGCCAGGATGGTCTTGATCTCTTGACCTCGTGATTTGCCCACCTCGGCCTCCGAAAGTGCTGGGATTACAGGCATGAGCCACCACACCTGGCCAATATCTATGCTTTTTAAGCTATAAAAAATTTACTAAAGGGGACAAAGAACTAGGAAATTCTGAGACAGTCTATGTTGCTTGACAGGAAGATTCAAATCAATGAGAACAATTCTCCTTAAATTACTATACATTTGGTGCAATCCCAAATAGATATAATTTTTTTTGAGATGGGGTCTCACTCTGTTTCCCAGGCTGGAGTGCAATGGTGCCATCTTGGCTCACTGCAGCCTCCGTCTCCCAGGTTCAAACGATTCTCATGCCTCAGCCTCCCGAGTAGCTGAGATTACAGGTGCACACCACCACGCCTGGCTAATTTCTGTATTTTTAGTAGAGACAGGGTTTCACCATGTTGGCCAGGCTGGTCTCAAATTCCTGACCTCAGGTGATTGCCTGCCTCAGACTCCCAAAGTGCTGGGATTACAGGCATAAGCCACTGCACCTGGCCCCATATAGATTTTAAAACAGCACGACAGGCAGATTCTAAAGTTCATCTGGAAGAATAACCTTGTGAACAATACTCAGGAAAGAATATACTGAGGAAAAAAGAGAGTAACAAGGAGCTATTTGCCTCATCAGTTAGCAAAATCATTTATACAATCAGTCATTTTAATATTTAATAGTTTGAGTCAGGTGTGGTGGCTCACGCCTGTAATCCCAGCACTTTGAGAGGCCCAAGCAGGAAGATTACCTGAGATCAGGAGTTCGAGACCAGCCTGGCCAACATGGTGAAAACCGATCTTTACTAAAAATAGAAAAATTACCTGGGCATGGTGGCCATGCCTGTAATCCCAGCTACTCAGGAGGCTGAGGCAGGAGAATTGTTTGAACCCAGGAGATGGAGGTTGCAGTGAGCCGAGATCTCTCCACGGCACTCCAGCCTGGGCAACAGAGTGAGACTCCATCTCAAAAAAAAAAAAAGTAATACAAAAAAATGTAATAGTTGCTACTGAGCAGAAATATTCAAAGTCCAAAAATAGATACAAATTATATGGACATGCAGAATATGATAAAGATGGTATTTTTTTTTTTCTTTTTCGAGACGGAGTATTGCTCTTGTATCCCAGGCTGGAGGGCAATGGCGCAATCTCGGCTCACTGCAACCTCCACCTCCCAGGTTCAAGCAATTTTCCTCCCTCAGCCTCCCAAGTAGCTGAGACTACAAGCTTGGGCCACCACATCCGGCTAATGTTTTGTATTTTTAGCAGAGACGGGGTTTCACCATGTTGGCCAGGCTGATCTTGAACTCCTGACCTTGTGTTCTGCCCGCCTCGGCCTCCCACCGTGCTGGGATTACAGGCGTGAGCCACTGTGCACAGCAAAAGGTGGCATTTCAAGTAGGTAAAGGAGTGCACTATGACAAATGGACAGTTTTTCTCTTCCCAAGCAGTTGCTCCATTACACGGTCTCACCATGTGTAAAATCAGCAGTAGCCCAGTCTCCCCTAACCACATACGAAAGCCAAAAGGTATGTGCGCTTATTCTAGCTTCTCACCAAGTCCCTAGCCAACGGTGAGCCCCACTCCAAGCAAACCAGAAGCCTCGCCGTATGTTTTAACTTTCAAGTTCTCGTGGGAGAGGTGAGCACCAGCTCCACACTTCCAGGTACTGGCACCAGGGCCAAGGGGCCACCCAGCCTATCATGAGTCATGGATGAGTCAATCCCTCAATGCCTTCCAGCCCCGACTGGGATGCATGTACCTCGAGCATGCAGCCTCTTTGTTACGAAAACACTTCCAGCCCTCCGCCAGTGTTCTATAGTTGTCTGTCCCTTTCAAAACATCATGATAAACCACAGTGAGTTTTGCAAAGAAAATGAACTGCTCAGCATTAAACAGTCTACCCCCATCAGGAGAGAATAAAAAGTGAGAAACTCAATTCTCTTTGCAAAAAGATAATTATTAATGGAAACCTTGGGAAGAACTTGGGGGAAGCATTCAGAAAGAACGCCAAGAACATCTGTATCTGCTGAGGAATCAACAGAGATTTTGATCATTTGAAATTCTGAACAGATCCCCAAGGGGAATACGTTTAGCACTTTATGGTGTGACAGCTTACCCAGGTCTTAAATATTCCTCTCATTAGAAGTTCTTTTTTTTTTTTTTCATCTAATACCTAGCCACAGCTATGCAGCAATTGAAGAAGACAAAGCTGAATGCCTGGATTTAAGCTGTTTTATGTTTCCATATAGAAATGCAGTCTGTCATTATCAGAGCTCTGGCTGGGCTGCAAAGTACCTCTGAGCAAGAAAGAACCATTAAAGAAGCCTATTCTATTTGTGAGGTGTAAAGACAGTGGATTTTCCAGGTTCGAGACCCCATACCTGCTCAAGGAGGCTTGTGTCCCACTGCTCAGTAACAAAGTCTCCCAGCGCCTTTCCAAAGCATCCAAATGTTTTCCTTCCCTTCTTTCTTTTCTTTGTTAAGGGGGGTAGGAGAATAAAAGATGCTCACATGTGTTTATGTATGAGTATTAAAAACCAATTTTTTAACATAATTGGTAAAATTGGCAAGTACTATCCAAAACTCAGTCGTCAGACCCAAGAATTTTCAGGGAAATTAACTTCAACTTTGATGAAAAACATATTACGATGTATATGAACACACACTAAATAAAAATAACCTCCTCTTTGCTGGGAGCACTTTAGGAGGCTGAGGTGGGCAGATCACTTGATGTCAGGGGTTCAAAACCAGGCTGGCCAACACGGTGAAACCCCAGCTCTACTAAAAAATAAAAAATTAGCCAAGCGTGGTGCCTGTAATCCCAGCAACTCAGGAGACTGAAACAGAAGAATCACTTGAACCCAGGAGGTGGAGGTTGCAGTGAGCCCAGATCACGCCACTGCACTCCAGCCTCGGTGACAGGGCCAGACTCTGTCTCTAAAAATAAAATAAAAAGCCTGTAATCCCATCACTTTAAAAGGCCAAGGAAGGTGGATCACGAGGTCAAGAGATCGAGACCATCCTGGCCAACATGGTGAAACCCCATCTCTACTAAAAGAAAAATACAAAAATTAGCTGGGTGTGGTAGTGTGTGCCTGTAGTCCCAGCGACTCAGGGGGCTGAGGCAGAAAAATTGCTTGAACCCAGGAGGCGGAGGTTGCAGTGAGCCAGGATCGTGCCACTGCACTCCAGCCTGCTGACAGAGCAAGAGTCAAAAAAAAATAAAAATATAAAAATAACCTCCTCTTTAAATAAACTCAAATAAAACCAGGTTCTATGGAATGCTAAATAATTAAAATGACATTTAACAAATTACAAGCTGAGTGTCTGTTTTCTGGATTTTTCCCTTCTGGATCTGTCACTTCATCTGTAGGAGTGCTGACAGGGACAAGTGCCAACACTCAACCACCTGTAAATAAAAGCTGTGATCCTGATTTCGAATCATTTGCATTCCCCACCCTGTTACTGCAGGACACAAAAGGGAGGAGAAAGTCAGGGACATTTGCTCAGTAAAATGAAATCCTTTCTTGGCTCTCCTATGGTTTCATTTACTTTTTATAGCTTGGCTTTCAAACATAATAATTGCTTTCTTTTTTCTTTTTTTAAAGACATGGATTTATACCACATTTGAGTGTCCCTATATATAGATTTCAGTCTACAACAATAGCAAATTCACAAGATCCCACCCCTGAAGACCTAAATATAACAGCAATTTAGGAAGAGGATCTTTTTCTCCTACAAAGAAAAAATATTAAAGAAGGCAGAGATAACTTACCCATCTGCCACCAAATGGCAATTCCTAAACCCAGCTTTTATGACACTCTCAGGGAAAAAAAAAAAATGCACAACTTCTTCCAGGAAATTCGTTGTCTGAAAATCCTCTGAATTTTTTAAAATGATGTTGTTTTATTTCTGTGAATGCTTATAATCTCTGGTTCATCCATTAGTAATTAAATCTTACAGTAAGAAAGGTAGTTATTCCAGCCACTTTCAATTCTCATAAAGCAGATATAGAATTCATTTTTGTTCTTCAATTACCTGTTTCTTACTGAAGAAATGTGGTCGTAAGTACTTTTCCCAGAATCATAAAAGCTGTAGAGACCAGCAAGACGAAGTCGGAAGAACAATGCTTTGGAGTCAGACGAGGTCAAAACCCAGCTCGGCTGCTTAATCCCTCGCCCTCTCTAAGCCTGTGTCCTCTGCAGATTGGGAGGGAATCTGTCCAGGAGAGCCACACGCAGAGTATTAAATGAGATGTTAATAAAGTGTCTGGTACAGCCTCTGATCAACAGGTTCCTACAATGTCAAGAAGATGATGATGTTGCTGATGATGAAATACGGTCTTAGATATACTTTCTCCAATCCCTTCATTTTGCAGGCGAAGAAGAGTGAGGACTGGAGAAATTGAGTAATGTACAAACCAACCATCTGCAGCTCCACAAGTGGCTTACAGAGCGCACAGTTTAAGTTTCAGTTAGGACTTCTACATACGATGAACAAAAGCACAAAAATACTCAAGTTCACAAGGGGCTGTGCCTCCAAGGAAGGTTGGCTAAATCTCATTATTGCTGACCTTTCCCCGCAAGAGAAGAGCTCCAGAGGTTAATGGGTAAAATCTGCCTTTATCCAACTGCAAATAACTCATCATTGCTTGGTTACTTGCAGCTGGTTCCAGGCCAGGACACTTACCCAACCCATCAGGGCTGCAAAACCAAGAACACACAGACACGGCACAATTCAGTTGGGTAGTCGATCCCATTCTCATTCACAGAACGCATAAACTTAGAAGCAGCCGAAAAGGACCAGGGTTCAAAATGGAAAGACAAACTCTGTTACTAAACTGCAAAGTTTAATAAGAACGCTTTTTGCCCCAAATGACAAAGGTATCTCCCACTGATCCATCAGCAACCACTCTCACGGCAGAGTTTTGTCTGTCTAGACTTAACTTCATGCTGAGACTTGGCTTAAAGGGATCCAGGTGCCAGGTATCTGCAACTTCTAGAGCAGAGATTCCCGCCTGGCTCAGATTTCCTTCGAAGTCAATTTCCTGAAGTGGCTGTAAGTAAATCCAAGTCAAATTCAGATGTCTTGAACAAAGAGGAAAGGATTGCAGATTTCAAAATGAAATAAATTCATTTGCAAAAAAAGAAAAAAAAAAAAGCAGAACAAATAATGGGTCCCTCCTTCTCTCTCAGTGCCCTAGTTTAAAAAAAAAAAAAAAACACTTCTACAAAAACAGAAGCTGGAAAGGAGAAACCTAAGATGGTTACAAAAAGGAATTCACTTTATCCACGTCCATGGCTGCCAAGCCCAGCATTCTGACACAAGCAAGCCCTTGAAATGCTTTACTAAGAAACCATCGTCAGCCCTCATACCCACTAACTCGAACCTGTATTTAAATAGCAACCATACTGTAACTTCAGTAAGCTTTAACTTCTCATAACTCAAGGGACTTGTCAACAGTAAGCAACGCATTGCTTCTGCTTGGTGGCCACAGGCAACGTTCCCTACAAGGTGACAGTTGAATTAACACAACTCAGGCCCCCAGTTGCTTGTGAGTTTCTCCTTAGCATTAAATACACGTGTCAGAGATGAGCTCTTCAAGAATCAGAGAGGCGGGTTTGGGCACGGTAGCTCACGTCTGTGACCCCAGCACCTTGTGAGGCTGAGGCAGATGGATCCTCTGGGGTCAGGAGTTCAAGACCAGCCTGGCCAACATGGTGAAACCCTGTCTCTACTAAAAATACAAAAATTAGCCGGGCATGCTGGTGCACACCTGTAATCCCAGCTACTCAGGAGGCTGAGGCACAATCACTTGAACCCGGGAGGCAGAGATTTCAGTGAGCCGAAATTGTGTCATTGCACTGGATAACAAAGCAAGACTCAGTCTCAAAAATAAACAAATATATATATATATATATATATATACACGTGTGTGTGTATACATATATGCTGGGCGTGGTGGCGCCTGTATCCCAGCACTTTGGGAGGCTGAGGCAGATGGAGCACCTGGGTTCAGGAGTTCAAGACCAGCCTGGCCAACATGGTGAAACCTCGTCTCTACTAAAAATACAAAAATTAGCCAGGCATGGTGGTGCATGCCTATACTCCCAGCTACTCTTCCACTCTTACCTCATTTGTATTCATGTTTTCTTCTCAAATGACTTTATAGAAAAGTATGACGTTTTGAGAGCTATATCAGGACAAGTGAGTTCATTTTCCTAATCTCCTTTGGACTGAAAACAGAGGAGGGAAGTAAAAAGCAAATGATTTAACACCAAGTATGACGCTGCAGATGCTACTAGGTGGTGATGAAACTGCGAGGTAAACAACACGAAGCAGCTTTGGGGAAGCGGCAGAGAGAGGCACAAGGCCAGGACAGGGGCTTCGTCAGAACCATCTCTGTCAACTCCTGCACCTCACACAGCACTGGGTGTGGAGTAAAGAAAGACATACATGACCAGCCTGCATCGTACACGCACCAGGGAAAGCAGGGAGACTCAACTTTTAGTTCTGCCTTTGACAGTAACAAGCTAGGTGGTCAAGTCACTTAACCTACCAGGAATTAAGTTTCCTTATCTGTTTAAATGAGGCGACTGAGTAGCTGGTCGCAAAAAAACCTTGCACTTTGTAGAGGTGAAGAAACTGGAACCCTTGAGCACTGTTGATGAGAATGTAAAATGGTGCAGGGGCTGTGAAAAACAATATAGTGGTTTTTCAAAGAATTAAAGATAGAATTCTGGCCAGGTGCGGTGGCTCAAGCCTGTAATCCCAGCACTTTGGGAGGCTGAGGCGGGTAGATCACCTGAGGTCAGGAGTTCCAGACCAGCCTGGCCAACATGATGAAACCCCATCTCTACTAAAACTCAGCTGGGCATAGGGGCAGGCATCTGTCATCCCAGCTACTCAGGAGGGTGAGGCAGAAGAATCTATTTAACCCAGGAGGCAGAGGTTGCAGTGAGCCAAGATCACGCCATTGCAATCCAGCCTGGGCAACAAAAGTGAAACTCCATCTCAAAAAAAAAAGAAAGAAAAAAGACATAGAATTCTACTTCTCAGTTTATTCCCCCAAAGACTTGAAAGCAGGGTCTTGAAGAGATATTTGCACAGCCATGTCCGTAGTTACCATATTCACAGTAGCCAAAAAGTGGAAAAACCCAAATGTCTGTGGACCAATGGGCAGACAAACAAAAGATGACATACAGAGACAAGGGAATACTATTTTGCTTTAAAAAGGAAGGATATTCTGATACATGCTACAACATAGATAAACTTTGAGGTCATCATGCTTAGCAAAATACGCCAGTCACTAAAGAATAAAGAGTGTATGATTCCACTTACATGAAGTACCTAGAACAGTCAAATTCATAGAGACAGGAAGTAGAAGGGTGGTCGCCAGGGGTGGGAGGAAGAAGAAATGGGGAGGCATTGTTTTGTTTAATGCAAGTTCTGGAGGTGGATAGTGGTGAGGGTTGCACAACAATGTGAATGTACTAAACTACATCCTTAAAAACAGCTCACACGGCTGGGTATAGTGGCTCACGCCTGTAATCCCAGCACTTTGGGAGGCCAAGGCTGGCAGATCACTTGAGGTCAGGAGTTCGAGACCAGCCTGGCCAACATGGCGAAACCCCATCTCTACTAAAAATACAAAAAATTAGCCTAGTGTGGTGATGCATGCCTGTAATCCCAGTTACTCAGGAGGCTGAGGCAGGAGAATCAAGTGAACCCAGGGGGCCAGAGATGGCAGGGAGCCCAGATCTCATCTCTGCCCTCCAGCCTGGGCGACAGAGCAAGACTCCATCACAAAAAAAAAAAAAAAAAAAAAAAGGCTAATACAGTAATTTTACTACAATAATTTTACCATCTTTTTAAAAGTTGTTGCAAAAGGGGGGACAATGTTTATGGCATATAAATTATGCCTCAATGTGCCTAGTTTTAGGGAAAAAAATCTTTCAGAAGTTCCCCCTGACATCCTTTCATTCTTCAAGTCAACAAATACTTATCAATCACTCTGTGATCTGGATCTAATTTCCATGGGTTTCTTTAGGGGGTCCTGTGGCAAGAACAGGAAACTCCTTTTTCCCTCCCACTCTGGCAAGTGCGGAAGAAGTTAAGGAACTCAGGCAAGGCTGCACAGCCAGGAAGTGATGGTAGCCAGGTGGAGAACCTGGAGAACCCTGCTTGACTCCCAGGGACATGTCACCACCCACCTTGCTGCCTTTTCTATCTGCTCCGCTAATTCTGCACACGAGGAAGCAAAAGCTCAGAAACGTTAAGAAAATTCTCCTTCGCCGGGCATGGTGCCACACGCCTGTAATCCCAGCACTCTAGGAGGCTGAGGTGGGTGGATCTCTTGAGGTCAGGAGTTCGAGACCAGCCTGACCAACGTGGAGAAACCCCGTCTCTGCTAAAAATACAAAATTATCCAGGCATGAATGGCACGTGCCTGTAATCCCAGGTATTCAGGAGTCTCAGGCAGGAGAACTGCTTAAACCCAGGAGGCAGAGGTTGCAGTGAGCCAAGATCACACCTGCACTCCAGCCTGGGCCACAGAGTGAGACTCCGTATCAAAAAAGAAAAAGGAAAAGAAAATTCTCCAAGATGACCCAGCTGGCCAGTGGGCCCACAGCAAGAAGTCAGGCCAACCAACTATCAGTCCAGTGTTCCTTCCAATCTACCACAGAAAACCATATCTGGGGAGAAAAGGAACCACAGGGGTCTCACTACAATTTTCAAAGCAGCCCACCCCCACCATTTGCAACCTTCTCCTCAAAACTGATAGTTTCATTTAATCACTCACTTAACAAATCATTTACAAAACTTAATTTTTCTTTTTGTAATAATCCTCTGGACACAAGTCTCCCCTTAGATAGTTACCCATTCACAGGCTGGTTGCCACCACACCTGGCTATTTTTTTGTATTTTTAGTAGACAGGGTTTCACCACATTGGCCAGGCTGGTCTGGAATACCTGACCTCAAGTGATCCTCCTACCTCAGCCTCCCAAAGTGCTGGGATTACAAAGTGCTTAGCCACTGCGCCCAGCCTATTTTTTTCTTTTTTTTAGATGGAGTCTTGCTCTGTTGCCCAGGCTGGAGTGCAGTGGCATGATCTTGGCTCACTGCAACCTCTGCCTCCCAAGGTCAAGTGATTTTTTTTTTGAAACAGCCTCCCAAGTAGCTGGGATTACAGGCGCTTGCCAACACACCCAGCTAATTTTTTGTATTTTTAGTAGAGACAGGGTTTTGCCATGTTGGTCAGGCTGATGTCAAACTCCTGACCTCAAGTGATCTGCCTGCCTTGGCCTCCCAAAGTGCTAGGATTACAGGCGTGAGCCACCGTGCCCAGCCCATAATATATTTTAATCCAGTACATCCAAAATATCACCGTTTAACATGTAAACAATATAAAAATCATAATGGGATATTTTACATTTTGTTTTTCATATTAAGTCTGCAAAGCCTGGTGTGTATGTTACAGTCACAGCACCCCTCAGCGGCGCTGACCCCATTTCAGAGTGCTCCACAGCCCCGTAGGGCTGGTGGCTACAGATCTGGACACATGGATCTTTCAGAGGGGTAGTGATTAATTGACATCCTGAAGAGAAGACTTAAAATGTCAGGCCAAGTTTGGTATTTATCTGCAAAAAGACAAAAGGGAGTAGGTGATCTTCCAGAACCTGTAGTGACCGGAAGCAAGGACTCGTATCAGCCACTGAAGCTGCTGCCGCACCCAAGCTCTCAGCTCTCAGGGACCCTAGACACCACGTCATCTTCCCGGGTCCCTCTAGTCCTTCTGAGACACCCTGTCTCCCTCTATTAGCTGCACCCTATTTATCCCAAGTCATTTCCACAATCAAGTCATTACCAGGCTGAAGCCCCTTGCCCCTCAGTTTTCCTGCATAAGCCTTAGTAGCCTATAGAAAGTAAACTGCCGAAGTCCCATCCTTCCATCCCTGCTCCTGGACCAGCCAGACCCCGCCACCCCAGAAGATGGCCTTTCAGTATCACTAAACGGGGTGGGCAAGGACGGAAAACGAGGAACTCTAGTTCTTGAACTTTCCCACGGTCCTGCCTGTGAGTTCCTGCTCTTTTTTACTGACATATTAATTCTCTATCATCTACATCAGATCAACTTTTTCCATCTACTCAAGTATCCAAAGCCACTCCAAGTCCCCTTCATGCTCAGGTGATAATCCTGCCTCCCAAATTATTTTGTTTATTTTTATTTATTTATTTTTTGAGAGAGAATCTCACTCTGTTGCCCAGGCTGGAGTGCAGTGCTGCGATCTCGGCTCACTGCAACCTCCGCCTCCCAGATTCAAGGGATTCTCCTGCCTCAGCCTCCCGAGTCGCTGGGATTACAGGCACGCATCACCACGCCTGGCTAACTTTTTTTATTTTTAGTAAAGATGGGGTTTTGCCATGTTGGCCAGGTTGGTCTAGAACTCCTGACCTGAGGCAATCCACCCACCTCGACCTCCGAAAGTGCTGGGATTACAGGCATGAGCCATCACACCCAGCCTAGCAGTCTGGTTTTTTAAATTTACTTCCTCCCATAGTACCAACGGGTCTCTTCCCAAGCACCATTAACATCTACAGAATAATTTTTTTTATCCTTTTATGTTCTACAAAAATGGGATTATAGTATACAAGGTTCTTGCTTC
The DNA here is from genome assembly GCA_963574635.1 of Cheracebus regulus. Classification (NCBI taxonomy): domain Eukaryota; kingdom Metazoa; phylum Chordata; class Mammalia; order Primates; family Pitheciidae; genus Cheracebus; species Cheracebus regulus. The sequence continues at coordinate 51,789 of CAUYQU010015013.1, forward strand.
TTTTCTCGTGGGAATCCTTCCAGATCAAGTAGTGCAGAAATCCAAGGAATGGATGTGTCACATTTCAGCCAACCGATCCTCTGTCAAAAGCATCCACTTAGTTTCCAATTCTTTGCCACTACAAACAATGCTGCAATAAATATTCTTGTGCAAACAAATGACATACAGCTGCTTTTATTCTATGAGAGAGAGTCCCAGGGGAGGAACTGCTGGGTCAAAGGCTTTGTGTGTTTGAAATGTTAATAGACTCTGCCAGAACGCTTTCCAAAACGCTTATTCCCACCAGCAATGCCTCAGCATCCCCTGCCAGCACGGATTGTTGCTTTTTGAAATTTTTGCCAGTCCTGGCGGTCTGATGTACATTACGTAAAGTTTTTTTTTTGTTTTGGTTTTTTGAGATAGAGTCTTGCTCTGTGGCCCAAGGCTAGAGTGCAATGGCACCGTCTCAGCTCACCGCAACCTCTGCCTCCCGGGTTCAAGCAATTCTCCCACCTCAGCCTCCCAAGTAGCTGCCACTACAGGCATGTGCCACCACACCTGGCTAATTTTTACATTTTTAGTAAAGACAGGGCTTCACCATGTTGGCCAGGATGGTCTAAAACTCCTGACCGCAAGTGATCCAACTCCCTCAGCCTCCCAAAATGCTGGGATTACAGGCATGAGCCACTGCACCCAGCCTAAAGTTTAAAAACTCTCCCTCACCTCCCATACTGCTCAGAAAATGATTTAGTAATTCTCTTTTTTGACAATTCTTTCTGAGCCTCCTTCTCTGCCTCCTATTCCTCTTCCACCTCCAAAATTTAAGTAGAAAACAAGGCTCTATCCTGTCCTTTGTCTCCTCTCTTTGCACATCCTTCTTTGACAATTTCATCATTTCTCAGGGTTTCAATCACCTACTCTAAGCAATGAATCTGAATCTACATACCCAGCGCAGACCTCTCTCTCTCGAGCTCCAGATTTCTAACTGCTCACGGGACACTTCTCATAGAGCCTGTTGACACCTCAAAAATCAGAAGGATCAGACCCAAACTCTCCTTGACTTGCCTCAAATTTATTCCTCCCCCAGCTCTATTGGTAGAGTAGTATCATCCTTATCGTAGGTACGCAGGCTTGAATGCCCAGTGTCATTATTTACCTCTCTCCATATCCAGCCAGCTGCCTCGTCTGGAGGGTTCTCTCTCCGGTCTCTCATCCACCCTGTGCAGAATCCCGCACAGATCACCAGGACTCCTGCAGTAACCCAGCTGGAACCACCCCCGATCCAGCATGTACACCCACCCTGCCAATCCAGCCCTCCAACACCTCCACAACTGCAGACCAAGTTAAAGCCAAACATCCTAACCGCACTTCAAGCTCTTCCCAGCTCCTGCTCCAGTCTGCCTCTCCAGCCGCCTGACTGAGGACTCATACTCCAAACTCAACATGAGCCTGCCCGATTGCTTGTAGCCTAAAGGAGATTATTTTCTCATCGGAGAAGAATTTGTAAAGAAGGAATAAGAAAGGTAAACAGATGCTTACTGCAGTTCCCTCTGCTGCTCTGGCCCTATCTCTGCCAAGGAGATGTCTTTCGCTGTCATGCTTTTCAAAAGGAAAAACATTTGGCAGGAAAGAATTAAATAAGTAAATGAACCATATAATATAAAATGACAAGAACTCACAATCGGGTACATGTAGACACTCACGAAATGACCAAAAACTAAAGGCAAAAGAACAGGGAAACCATCCACCAGAGTCAAAAGCATCCTACACTGATACAAATAGCAAAGAATCATTTTACAGTCACATCTGTCTTGTGATTGAGTTTCATGTATCAGATATTCACAAATGAATAGCATTAAAACTCAGCCAGATTTACATTATAATAGAAAAAATCACTACAGTAAACTAAACTCACTAAATAAAACTTAATGAGACAAACTACTTAACATAATACTATGGTAATTTGAGAAGGAAACAATACTAATGACACTTTATAAACATTTATTTGATGCCTATGAATTAAACCCTATCCCGAAGAATTGAGGGACGATAAGGAAGTAAGAGATAAGGTTAAGGACCTCAAAGAGTAGAAACACCAGCTAAACAGATGAAACAGTTCTACGAAATAAGAAGGGACAAAGAAAAATATATTTTTCAAGGACAAAGAGTTGACAAAAAAAATGGAATACAAGTGAGTAGCATGAGATTAGACAAAATAGATTTACTGGAGTGAGTTACACAGAAAAAGTCACCATATTTTTTGTGTCAAAGCAAGGAGAATAACAAGATGACTTTAAATTATGGAAGATCTCTACTAAAAATACACTACACCTTAGTTTTTCCTTCCTTTTCTTGCTGGTAGACACATAAATACAAGGATCTGCCCCATCTCAGGGCTGTGTGTGTGTGTGTGTGTGTGTGTGTGTGTGTGCATGTGTAGATAGATACATAGAGATATAAATATATCTGCCTAACAGATCTGCCCCATCTCAGTTTCACGCGTGTGTGTATGAGTGTGTGTATAGAGAGACAGAGATATAAATATATCTGCCTAACAGTATCTTCAGAGCTTTCTAACCCAGCAATAATAATTAGAATCCGAGTTTCAGTAAGACTTACTCAGCACTTAGGAAAGACCCTGTGAGAGCTCCTCCGTGGACTGGGACTCCAGCCTCTACTGATGGAAACTGTCAACAATCCATCATCCCTGCTAATGGTGGGATGCGGTGTCTCAGATAATTTAAACAGCTGTCAGAGCTGAGCAGCTCTTCAGACTTCCATATGGCTCATAAAATGCACATGTGCTCCGTGCCCTTCCCCCCTCAAGAAAGAGTTGGGAGGAAGGATATGAAGTCAGACAAACCGGGACTCAATCCCAGCTCTATGCTTCAATATTCTCGTGTACAAGATGGCTTTCCAATATCCCTTTTGTGTAGCAGAGGAAAGCAAGCACTTGAAAGTATCCAGCACAGCACCAGATGCAGAAAAGCTATTTAGTAAATGTGGGTAGCCATGCCTTTATTCTCTTCCCTTGAGTTCCTCGACCTCTCCCAGCAAGCCATCTCCCAAATATCGCGTTCCCCAAAGCAAAAGAGACAAACTCTATGCCAAACTCTGAACAAGAAAATTTACAGATTATCAAACACAGAAATAAGCAGACAGGGATTTTTTGAACTGCTTTCTGGATCACCTATGGTACACACACCTGCAAGAGCACAGACTAAGCCAGCTGCAGACCCCAAACCCCATCTATACTACAGGAGCCATGGGAACTGGTAAGTATCTTACGCACAGAGAAAGCCTGGGTCCCCCAGGCCCAGTTAGGAGCAGCAGCAACATGCCACAGATAGGGGACAGGTGAGGAGTAGGGAAGGAGGTGAGAAGACACTCAGAAATCTGAGCATAATGGTCAGACTTACAAAGTGGGAAATGCTGGCCAGGTTACTTCACCTCTCTCACCTCCATCCTCTGAAGTGAGTCTGAATTTACTGTAAGGTCTCTCTCAGTATTTCATAATTTTAATATGATTCTAATGCTACAGTGTAAGATTTTAAGATGGGTGTTTTTCATATTTCTAAAATAGTACCAGAGGGTTGGGCATGGTGGTTCACACCTGTAATCCCAGCACTTTGGGAGCCCAAGCGGGGTGGATCACTTGAGATAAGGAGTTCAAGACCAGCCTGGCCAACATGGTGAAACCCCGTCTCTACTAAAACTACAAAAATTAGTCAGGCGTGGTGGCAGGCGCCTGTAATCCCAGCTACTTAGGAGGCTGAGGCAGGAGAATGGCTTGAACCTGGAAGGCAGAGGTTGCAGTGAGCTGAGATCATGCCACTGCACTCCAGCCTGGGCTATAGAGCAAGACCCTGTCTCAAAAAAAAAAAATGAAATATTTAAAAAATAAAATAGAAACCAGAAATTGCCCTGTGATTAATTATAAGATATCCTATAGCCTACAGAATTAGGAATTAATGCGGTTTGGTTTTATGCTGTATGTGTTGAAGTTGCAATGCATATGTAAATTGAGCACTAAGACGGTAAGGTCCATTGTCAGTTTTTATAGTTTGTGGAAGGCCTAAAGCTTTAATAGATTTAAACAAATGAAAAATTGCATCTTTAGTTTTTTCTTGTTCCTGTCTGGGGGATTAGCATGTATTAAGCCTGTATAAGTGACCACAGTAACACGGAGAAACTTCAAACATCCAAAGGGTGGATACTGAGTAACATCAGTTTGCCAGATAGCATTAGGCACCAAACCTTGTGGGTTGGCACCAAGCCTAAGGAAAAAGAAGAGACAGAATGCTGTTGGCACTTAGGACAAGTTGGCTGGTTTTTGTTTTTAAACCTCACTCACTCCACCCAACACAAAGGTAGCAAATGTGCTTTCTGTAAGACTACACTGAATCAAAAGCTCAAAAGTGAACTTCCTTTTGCTCAGTGATCTCTCATAGAGAAGAACAGGATGTGAAATTAGGGCTGCACAGTACCAAATGAAATACGACAATGCAGGGGGCAGGGAGAAACAGGGCTTGAACATAAAATGTTTATCATCAACTGGCCATAAGGAAAGATGAACGCTTTGAAATTGTGGGCTCTATTCAAACACTAGACGTTATTTATTAACCACTCCTTTTTTTCTTTCTATAAAGAAATTCAGTATAGTATTAGCTTTGATATATTTACAATACTTCTCTTGGAGGAAGTCCAGAGTCTACATTTGGTCTTAAAAGAAGGTTCTTCCTGAATGGAAGCTATCTCAAAGAGCCAAAACACACAGTCAGAGAAGCTGAGCCTCTCGTTAACGTTTTCCAAGCGTACGGTAGCTATGCACCATTTGGCACTCACCAAAACCCCTCCAAAAGTATCAAAAGGCTGCCAAGGTCTCTTTGATTTACAAGAATAATTCCTGAAAAAGAGTCTGTTTGCAGAAAAATTTCACTTCTAGGGGTATGCTGATCAAAAGTTTACTGTCTCCCCATAGAGAGTTGACTGGTTTTAGTGACTTGGCCAAATATCAAAATAGCTGTAATTAAATGGAATTGTGAAAGCCAGATGAGGTATAAAAACTGAGGTTGATCCCAAAGGAACTAAAATTATGCTTAGCACATGTTTAAATTATATACCAGTCACAGGGCAAACCACTGTCAGACACACCTCTCAGGAGAAAAATAGATCAATATGACTGAAGGAAGTATGCATTGAGACAAGCTGTTTCACTGGACAGAACTAAGACTGCCTGAAGTGATTGTCTAAGTTTTTCAAAATAAATATCTCACACTCAGTTGTTTTGCTATAATATGAAATTTTGAGAAGCCTCAGGATCTCAATGCTGTTCATAGGATTATAAGTAGAAACAAACTCATGGGAGGCAGGAGCTATGTAGCTCAGGTCCAAGGGAGAAATTTTCTAGTCCAAAAGATTATAACAGAGACTTGTCCAAAAGGTCTCCTAACCAGGGTCAATTCCAGAACCACTCCTCCACTCCTGAAAAGGAGGTGCTGTAAAGATCCCTAGAGTCTTACAATTGCATGGCCACCTGAAATATCCTAGGAAACCTTTGCTCTTTCTTTTTGTGTGTGTGTGGTCACTCCATATTACAAAGGACTCACTCAACATTACCAAGGATTGAAAAGAAAAGCTCCTAAATTTTATTATTATTATTACTATTATTATTTTGAGATGGCATCTCGCTCTTGTCGCCCAGGCTGGAGTGCAGTGGCGTGATCTCGGCTCACCACAACCTCCGCCTCCCAAGTTCAAGCAATTCTCCTGCCTCAGCCTCCCGAGTAGCTGGGATTACTGACACATGCTACCATGCCTGGCTAATTTTTGTATTTTTAGTAGAGAAGGGTTTTCACTATGTTGGCCAGGCCAGTCTTGAACTCCTGACCTCAAGTGATCCGCCTGCCTCAGCCTCCCAAAGTGCTGGGATTGCAGGCATGAGCCACACGGTACTCCAGCCTGAGTGACAGAGTGAGACCATGTCTAAAATTAAATAAAATAAAATCTCAGGAACTGAGCAAGGCCTCCCACCCCAAGAGTTCATCACCTCCTATCTGCCAGGTGATGCCTAAATTCCACTCACAGAAGTTCAATTTTCTTTTTGGTTCAGTCCATCACACTCTTTTTAAAAAAAAAAAATGCTGCTATCTCCCCTCCCTTCATTTTTAAATTATTTCTTTTTAAATTCATTCTCTTTTTTTTTTTCTTTTTTGAGACGGAGCCTCACTTTGTTACCCAGGCTGGAGTGCAACAGCATGATCTCGGCTAACTGCAACCTCTGCCTCCCGGGTTCAAGTGATTCTCCTACCTCAGCTTCCCAAGTAGCTGGGATTACAGGTGCCTGCTACCACACCCGGCTAATTTTTGTATTTTTAGTAGAGACAAAGTTTCATCGTGTTGGCCAGGCTGGTCTTGAACTCCTGACCTCAGATGATCCACCCGCCTCAGCCTCCCAAACTGCTAGGATTACAGGTATAAGCCACCACACCCAGCCTAAATTCATTCTTGAAGGAGGGGCAGGAAAGATTGAAGAGCTGCAGCAGAGACATAATATACTTTGGAAAAGTCCCTGAGGTGTTTAAGATGGACCCTCTCCCCAGACTGGGAACCTCAGCTGCTGTGAAGGCTCTGATCCACTTTGCGTATTTAGGCATGGCAGTGGCTTTCTAACTTTGACAGGTAAGATATGTTTTGCCTTGTGACTTAGTATCCCATATGCGATGACTAATTTTACATGTCAAGGTGGAGGGTGTTTTGGGTGAGACTGACATTGAACTGGGGAACTCTGAGTAAAGCAGACTACCCCCCACAATGTGGGCGGGCCTCATCCAATCACTTGAAAAAACAATGGATGAAACAGACCAGCTTCCCAGAGCAAGAGGAATTCAACAGCAGATCACCTTCGAGTGGCATCTATACCATCAGCTCTCCTGCGTCTCCAGGAGTCCATGCTGCAAATTTCCGACCTGCTAGTCTCAATAATGGGGTGATCCAATTCTTTATAATACAACTACACACACACATAAACACACCTTATGTGCCTCTGGAGAACTCTAATATACCTGATGACTGACAGACAGGATAGATACCAAACTGAAACAAATATTTCAAGAAGCAATAATTATCCTCACTATATGCAATGTATTTAGATACTTTTTATTCCATATTATGCTACCTTAATATAAATCATGTGTCTCTTCCCACCCCTACCCCCCACCCCCAGAGGAGTTTCACTCTTGTTGCCCAGGCTGGAGTGCCGTGGCGCACTCTCAGCTCCCACAACCTCTGCCTCCTGAGTTCAAGCGATTCTCCTGCCTCAGCCTCCTGAGTAGCTGGGATTACAGGGATGTGCCACCATGCCAGGCTAATTTTGTATTTTCAGTAGAGACGGGTTTTCTCCATGTTGGTCAAGCTGATTTCGAACTCCCAACCTCAGGTGATCCACCCACCTCGGCCTCCCAAAGTGCTGGGATGGATCTCAGGTGTGAGACACCACGCCCAGCCCGTCATGTGTCTCTTAATTTGGGTCTTGGTCAAACAAGTCAGAAAGCCACTGGAGGCCAGGGGCAGTGGCTCACGCCTGTAATCCCAGCACCTTGCCAGGCCAAGGCAGAAGGGTTACTTAAAGCCAGGAGCTCAAGACCAGCCTGAAAAACATAGCCAGACCACCCCACCCCCTTCAAAAAAATATAAAAATTATCCAGACATGGTGCACTCCTATGGCCCCAGCTACTCAAAAGGCTGAAGCGGGAAGACCCTTGAGCCCAGGAGTTCAAGGCTACAGTCAGCTATGATCACACGACTGCACTCCAGCCTGTGCAACACAGCAAGACTCCGTCTAAAAAAAGAGAGAGAGAAAAGAAAAAAAGCCACTGGAATTTTTTCAAGTTTATTTGTATTCATATAATGATAATAATAATAAACCTGACCCACTAAACTAATTTGCTTCTCATGATTCATAGTTTTAGTCAAAAGGTTGCATACTATATACAGTGTGCTGCACCTAGATGTCTTCACTTAGCACACCACAGAGATTGTTTGATACTTATTCGGATTGTTGCTATTTAGAGCTTTCCTTAAAAAGGAGAGTGAGCCAAGAAAGAGGAGAAGTTAGAATAAGGGGTTCAAACAAATGAGAACAGAGAAGCACTGAGAAGCAAAGTCAACTTTCAGCTAATTCACAATTTCTCTAAAATCAGTTTTAGGACATCCATAACATAGTTGACAAATAGAACCAAGTGCCGTAGACAGACTTCTCTGGATATTCGTGAAGTACGAGTTCCTTCCTTTCTTTTATTGAAACATTGATAGTGCTGCTGTCTTACCTATTTTCCAGCAAAAATTCCAGTAAAGATTAAGAAATTCAATTCAGGCTTGACCACCAGACTTACAAGAATGGGTTAAATTTGGCCAGGCACCGTGGCTCACACCTGTAATCCCAGTACTGTGGGAGGCCAAGGTGGGAGTATGCCTTGTGGCCAAGAGTTCAAGACCAACCCGAGCAACATGGCAAGACCTTATCTCTACAAGAAGTTAAAAAAATAAAATTTAAATTAAAAAAAAAAATCCCTGGGACCAGGCACGGTGGCTCACGCTTGTAATCTCAACACTTTGGGAGGCCAAGGCAGGTGGATCACGACGTCAGGAGTTCAGGACCAGCCTGACCAACATGGTGAAAGCCCATCTCTACTAAAAACACAAAAATTAGCTGGGCGTGGTGGCATGCACCTATAATCCCAGCTACTTGGGAGGCTGTGGCAAGAGAATTGCTTGAACCCAGGAGTTGGAGGTTGCAGTGAGCTGAGATTGCACCACTGCACTCCAGCCTGGGCAACAGAGCGAGACTCTATTTAAAAAAAAAAAAAAAATCCTTGGTACCTGACTTCACCATGAAAAAAAAATTACATAGGCACTGTGGCACGCACCTGTAGTCCTAGCCACTTGGGAGGCTGAGGCAGGAGGATCACTTGAGCCCAGGAGTTCAAGGCTGCAGTGAGCTGGGATATCACCACTGCACTCCAGCCTGGGTGACAGAGGGGGACCCTGTCTCAAGGATAAAAAATTAAGTTAAATAAAAATGTGTTCAATTATTTCAATTCAATTACACATACCAGGTGCACACAAAGGTGGCAGGCACATCAAATCCTCTACCTGATTTTTGTTTTTACTAGAATTTCCCCATTTCTACTAGAAATGAGTTGTGGATCTTTTATGCAACCATGAAAATCTCAAACTAACTTACTGCCTACCTATTTCTATATCTTAAACATAGCTTCTTATATCAAAAGGCACAACTTCAGAGTCATAAGTCTCTTGGTTAGATTCTTTCCACTCTAACAATCTACAGTTTCAAGAGTATACAGAATCTGGCTGGGCCCGGTGGCTCACGCCTGAAGTCCTGGAGCTTTGGGAGGCCAAGGCATGCGAATCACTTGAGGCCAGGAGTTCAAGACCAAAACCCCATCTCTACTAAAAATACAGATATTAGCCAGGTGTGGTGGTGGGCGCCTGTAGTCCCAGCTACTCAGGAGGCTGAGACAGGAGAATCACTTGAGCCCAGGAGGCGGAGGCTGCAGTGAGCCGAGATTGTGCCACTGCCCTCCAGTCTGGGCGACAGATTGAGACTCTGTCTAAAAATAATAAAGAGTATACAGAATCAGAGAAAGCTACAAGTGCTAGGGAACTCAGAAATCCTCTCTTCCACCAGATTCCCACCTGTATCATGTTCTTCAGAGGGCCCAAGGGGAGTAAGGAATACAGACACATGAATCCTTCTGTCCCTTACACCTGCGTAAAATAAAATTTCCATTTCATCCCTTCTGTATATTATATATTTCAGTTTTGGTTTCACATAAGATGTAGTTTAGAACAAAGGATACCTCTGATTTTCAAGAAAACCATGAATACTGCCCGGACCAAGCAGGTATATGCAAACCGAGACCCTGAGAAGCCCTATGATGTCCACGGATCCATATCCCCACCCAGTACAGACCAACACTGAGCCTCCAGAACACAGTCTCTCCAAACGTGGCCCCAGATCAGCCACAGCAGCAGCAGCAGCAGCCAGAAACACCATAGAGACGCAAATTCTCAGGCCAAACTCAGGGCTTCTGAGTCAGGGTTGGGTGTGGTGGCTCATGCCGGTAATCCCAGAACTTTGGGAAACCAAGATGGACAGATCATCTGAGGTCAGGAGTTCAAGACCAGCCTGGGCAACATGGTGAAACCCTGTCTCTACTAAAAATAAAAAACTTAGCTGGGCATGGTGGCTCACACCTGTAGCCTCAGCTACTCGGGAGGCTGAGGCACGAGAATCACTTGAACCCTGGGGTGGAGGCTGCAGTGAGCTGAAATTGCATCACTGCATTCCAGCCTGGGCAATAGAGCAAGACCCTGTCTCAAAATAAATAAATAAATAAAAAAGAATTTCTGAGTCAGCAACAGAGGACGGGACCCAGTGATTTCTGCGTTAGCAAAGCCCTCCAGGTGATTGTGATGCCCTGAATGTTGAGAACCTCTGTTCTGAAACAATATCCAAATGTGCTTTCTATTATTCTCTTCCTCTTCCTATTCAAATCCTCCATCTCCACGGCAGTACACACAAAGCAACTGCCCCCAAAACACTGAACCTAACTATAGATTCACCCCCTGAGAAAGTAAAAACATCACAGTAAGGTATCCTAACACTGCTACAGTATAGTCAATGCATTTTTCTTTTCTCATAATATAAACACCCACATCCAAAAGCGTCAAATAAAAGTCTGAGTTTCAAAGAATAATTCAAGAGAGAAATTTATGTACTTTTCAGACATTGATCCTCAGAAGAACAGAGTGATGCTAAGAAATTTATGTCCAACCGGGCGCAGTGGCTCACATCTGTAATCCCAGCACTTTGGGAGGCCAAGGCAGGTGGATCACGAGGTCAAGAGATCGAGACCAGCCTGGCCAACGTGGAAAAACCCCTCTCTACAAAAAATACAAAAATTAGCTGGGCATGGTGGCGGGTGCCTGTAATCCCAGGTACTTGGGCGGCTGAGGCTGGAGAATCACTTGAACAAGGAGGCAGAGGTTGCAGTGAGCTGAGACTGTGCCATTGCACTCCAGCCTGGGCAACAGAGTGAGACTCTGTCTCAAAAAAAACAAACAAACAAAAAGAAATTTATTTCCAGCTTCTCTGGGCACACTGCCTTTGGGGTAGCCCTGCTCTGCAAGGAGCAGCTTAAAAATAAAACAAATGATTTCCAGAAAAGCAGGATTGTGGTACCTTAGACTGTCGGTGACCAATGGTACCCAAAAGAGCACCACAGAGACAAAACATGGGAGGATGATTAAACGGAGACTGCTCCTTCCAGGATAACCTGATTCAGAGATCTGGAAATACGTAGGAATGTGACTATGTCTCACCCCTGGTCTGAGGCCATTGATTTCTCTATACCTTACATTTTGCGAGGTTTGGGTATGCTAGTCATCTGCACAGGTGATTTTGCTGACTTTCTGCATAATATACATATAAGAGGCACTATCCAGACTAACCGCTAATTGTAAGCCACAACTCAGTGTCATGCTATTTTAACAAGTTTTTAGGACCCCAAATGAGAAATTACAACATGAACCTCGAATATCTAAAACTATGACACATGACTGTGAAAATCAACCTATCAAACCTGCTACTCATTTTTTCCCTTATAAAGTAACATCTTTCAATCTAGTCCCAGGGAAGCACTAAGTGAACTTCATCTTAAAAGATAAATACCTGCTAAAGTGGAGGGGCTTGTGCTGGAGAATATATGAAGGTACACCTTTTAGCTAATTTCCTGAACAATAGAGTCGGCTCACAAATAACATAAGCGTCGTCACGGCCTCTGCTCGCTTACTCATTTCTCTAAGATGTATTAACATAAAGGGATACACTGTAACAATAATGAGTTGATGGGCAAAGCCTTCTTCATCTCTTGGCAAATTCCCCACTACCCTTCACCTTACCCCAGCCAGCACTTGCCTGATTGTATATACCTGCAAACTTCTACGAAATAATTCAACAAACACACAAGACTTAAAAAGCAGACTTGAGACCACAATTTAAGGGTGATTTCCACTTGCCTGGACAACAGACTTCCTTTTCTTGGACACTTCACCATCATTGCAAGGCTATAGGCATCTGTCCTTACACAGCAACTGAGGGTACATTTGACAGCATGACACCTTGCCTTACAAAGGAAAATCGGTCCTAGTCCCTGAACTACCACCTTTATAGAATCATTACTAACCTCTTCTATTGGTTTGAATATAATCAAAAATAAAATGTATTTTGAAATTCATGGACATCTTGATGTATGCAGTGGCCCACACCTGTAATCCCAGCACATTGGGAGGCCAAGGCGGGAGGATCACTTGAGCCCAGGAGGTGGAGACCAGCATAGGCAATCTAGCAAGACCCCATCTCTACAAAAAAAAAAAAAAAAAAGTTAAATATTAGCCAACATGATGGTGTGCATCTGTAGTCCCAGCTGCTCAGGAGGCTGAGGTGGGTGGATCACTTGAGCCCAGGAGTTTAAGGGCGCAGTGAGCGATGATCACACCACTCTACTTCAGGGTGGGCGACGGAGCAAGACACTGTCTCAAAAAAATAAATAAATAAATAAATAAGGAAAGAAATTCATGAACATTTGCTTTATAATTATTTTGTTTATAAGTAATATAGGCTGATGGACTCTGAAGATGTCGACTGTTTCTTTTTTTCTTTTCTTTCTTCTTTTTTGACAGGCTGTCACCCAGGCTGGAGTGCAGTGGTGTAACCTCGGCTCACTGCAGTGTCTGCCTCTGGGTTCAAGTGATTCTCGTGTCTCGGCCTCCTGAGTAGCTGGGATTACAGGCGCCCACTGCCACACTCAACTAATTTTTGTATCTTTAGTAGAGACAGCGTTTTGCCATGTTGGCCAGGCTGGTCTCAAACTCAAGTGACCCACTCACCTTCGCCTCTCAAAGTGCTGGGATTACGGGCAGGAGCCACCGTGCCCAGCCAACTGGCTTTCCTTAAAATATTATCAACAATAACCTCATAGTTGCTCATAAAAATGACATGAAGGTAGGACAAAGCTATGTTTCCTCTCACATAAAATGAAGTGGGAACTAAACTGCTTCTAAGATTCCTTTGGGCTCAAATAACCAATAGAGTATCCTCAAATTCCCTATTTACACTTGACTGGGAAAAGATCTATTTATCTTAGACCAGATGATGCAGTCTGCTTTAATCAACACTGATAATCCCCATTTGTGGGCCATTTTCTCTAAAGTTGTACATTCTGCTGATCAGGCCATAAAGTGCACAAGCTAAGAATTTGTTATAATCTTTGTTAATATCAAAACCTCATAAGTTTAGTGTCCATTCACACAGAAAATCTAAAAGATTCCCTGGCTTTCTGTTGCAGTTCTCTAACAAGTCCTTCTAATTTATTATTTTTTATTTATTTTATTTTATTTTTTTGAGACAGGGTCTTGTTCTGTTGCCCAGGCTGTAGTGCAATGGTGCGATCTCAGCTCACTGCGGCCTCTGTCTCCCAGGCTGAAGCAATCCTCCACTTCAGGCAGGCACCACCATGCCTGGCTAATTTTTGTATTGTTTGTAGAGATAGGAGTTCACCATGTTGCCCTGGCTGGTCTCAAACACCTGAGCTCAAGCAATCTGTCTGCTCGGCCTCCCAACGTTCTGAGATTACAGGTGTGAGCCACCATGCCCAGCCTGATTTTTAAGTATTAAATAAAAAAGCTTAAAGAATTGTGGAATCTAGGCCTCATTCTGTTTGCCTTTATCTTCTTAGGTTGGAGGAGCTGAAACAAGCTATTTAACTTGCCAGAAACATCAATCTTCTCTTCTAAAAAATGGATTGAATTAGATGATTTTAAAAGTCTTCTTCTGTTCTTTTTTTTTTTTCTATTTTCTTTTGAGATGGAGTCTCACTCCGTCACCCAGGCTGGAGTGCAGTGGTGCGATCTCGGCTCACTGCAACCTCCACCTCCTGGGTTCAAACTGTTCTCCGCCTCAGCCTCCCGAGTAGTTGCGACTACAGGCATGTGCCACCATGCCCACTAACTTTTTGTATTTTCAGCAGAGACGTGGTTTCATGGTGTTAGCCAGGATGGTCTGGATCTCCTGACCTCATGATCTGCCTGTCTCAGCCTCCCAAAGTACTGGGAATACAGGCGTGAGCCACCGTGCCCAGCCAAAAGTCTTCTTCTGTTATAAAATGCTTGCTAATAAATGGAAACTTTGAAAAATACAGCATGGTTTGTGACTGGGGACATTTTGAACAGGCATATGTGAATATAAATTCTCATTTAAGTATCACTGTTACTTACATAGTTTTCAAAAGTTTGTCATATCATCTACCACACACAGAAATATAAATGTACTTTTATATCTTGAAATTGTTCAAGAATTTTCAATGCATTCTACAAATGTTTAGAGATTTTCCTTTAAACAGTGGATAAAACTGTATGGCATATTATTTAAGGTTGACAAACACATATGTATGTGTCCATCTCTTTTCAAACAATACATTTATTGATTTGTTGAAAATTCCAACTCTTGGCTACCAACTCTGTACACTCCATGTCTGAGTGAATTTTCTAATGTGATTTATCAAACTATCAAAATGTAGCTTCAGTGACAGACATCCACATTGCAATGACATTCTCTTCTCAGCACATACCAGGACTCCTGGAATGTCAACCATCCGATGGGCTCAATTTCCTTACACATTCAGACTAATGGCCAAGATGGAACTTATGACCGTCCGACTTAGTGACATCCCTAGATTTTTAAAGACAGGTCATGTTAAAATTCCAGTTATATGGTAAACTGAAATAGAAGTAAGCAAAACACTGCCTGTTGGTATCCCTCAGGAAATGGCCTTTACTGAAGAGACAGAAGTGCTTTTTCTCACTAATATTTGTTACAAAATAGATGTTTTTAAGTAGGCTGACACTTTGCCTAATCGTTTTCACTGTCAATATGCTTATAACTAATATATTCAACAAATCTTTTCTTTCTTTCTTTCTTTTTTTTGAGATAGTCTCACTCTGCTGCTAGGCACCAGGATGGAGCACAGTGGCACAATCTCAGCTCACTGCAACCTCCGCCTCCCGGGTTCAAGCGATTCTCTTGCTTTGGCCTCCTGAGTAGCTGGGACTACAGGAGTGCGCCACCATGCCCAGCTGATTTTTGTATTTTTAGTAGAGACGGGGTTTCACCATGTTGACCAGGATGGTTTCCATCTCTTGACCTCGTGATCCGCCCGCTTCGGCCTCCCAGAGTGCTGGGATTACAGGCGTGAGCCACCGCGTCTGGCCTCAACAAAGCTTTTCTTTAGAAACCAGATGTTTTCTTTAAAAATGGTTCCTGTCAAGCCACACAGCATGGATCAACCTGAAATAAGAAAAACTATGCTTCATTTATATGTGAGAGGCCTACAAATCTCTTGCCCATCTCCAGCAAATTAACTAACATGGTTAGATCCTCACAATCCTATGCAAGGCATTTCAGAGGGGCATCGTGCTGGGGAAAGACATGGGAAGACAGATCTCGTTCCACTCCCCCATACCCTCTCCACACACTGAATCCCCTAAGAGGGCAAGTCTTGCCTCATTTAGAGCAGTTTCTCAAAGTATGATCAAAAAGCTAGTAGCAGACCAGGCGCAATGGCTTATATCTGTAATCCTAGTACTTTGTGAGTCTGAGGTGGGAGGATTGCTTGAGGTCAGGAGTTCAAGATCAGCTTGAACAACATAGCAAGACCCTTTCTCTACAAAAAATACAAAAATGGCTCATGCCTGTAATCCCAACACTTTGGGAGGCCAAAGCGGGCGGATCACTTGAGGTCAACAGTCCAAGACCAGCCTGGCCAACATGGCAAAACCCTATCTCTACTAAAAATTCAAAAAAAATTAGCTGGGCATGGTGGTGGGCACTTGTAATCCCAGCTACTCAGGGGGCTGAGGCAGGAGAATCGCTTGAAC
>CAUYQU010015014.1:0-84391 GCA_963574635.1 Cheracebus regulus
CACACATCCCTGGGCGCAGCGACTCACTCAAAGACTGGCCTTTTGCTACAGTGAGCTTTAAGTTTTGGCAATGCCAGGAAAACACACACACACACACACACACACACACACACACACACACACACACCCACCCCCACCCCCACCCCCCACCCACCCACCCCCACCCCCACCCCCCCACCCACCCACCCCCCAGATAAGCTATTGGGCCACATTTTAGAAATAAGAAATCAGATTTTCACTGCTGATGCATATGGGTTCTCTCTTCTGAGTGACCAGCAGATTTTTGTACTAAATCCTTTCAACTATTGCCATATGTTCTGAAGGAACACAATAGTGAGGCCAAAATGGGAAGTTCTCCATCAACTGGAAGAGTATTTAAATCCTTGTTTGTTTGTTTCTATTAGATTAAAAACCCATTAGGATGAAGGAGGAGATGAGAGATCATCCTTTCAGTCCTGCAAAGAATCTGTCTTGTTTTCTAAAGTGCTTTAGGAAAGGAACTTGCCTAAACTCATTTAGGATCAGATATTTCAGGATCTCATACTGTCTGGTAACCTTTATGTATGTCTCATTTAACTGCCTCATGCTGCTTTTTAGTCTTTCCGTCCTTCTCTTACTGGAAGTGGAGAGTAGCCGTGTACCACTTTCTAAGTGAGAATCTTGATATATTTGAAGATTTGTTATTAGTGCCCTGTTCATTTTTCTTTTTCATGGGCCAGTTTTTCATTGTTTAGGTTTTGAAGAATTATCTTTAAGCCTTGTTTTATGTTGGTTGTCAGAGTCTTCTATGTCTTTCTATATCGTGGCATTCAAAATCAGACAAGTTTAGGGGAATGATAAAACCTTGCTCTGATGTACTGCACGATTTATAAACAACAGAGCTGTATTGTTTAGAAAAGGCATATTCTGATGGCTTCCAAAGCCCCCCCTCTGCGATAATATTTCTTGATCATTCCCCATTTTTTATTTTTGCCCTTTGTTTTTATGTGTATTTGTTTCATAAGTTATTGAAAGATGGCACCATTGCTTTTAGACAACCTTGTATAATGTGAATAATTTCCCATCTATAATTGTGAAATTCAGTGGATTATTTTCATATTTCAGTGTTAAATCTTTGCAGAAAATATAAGTAGTCCTAGAACTTTGTAAAGACATCTTTAGATGCAAGTTAGAAGTGACCGTAAAAATATAGATACACTTCGTTCTTTTTGTCATATTCATTCAGTCAGTAAATAATTATTGAGTGCCTCTTATGTATCAGACAAAGATCAAGACAGACATTGTCTTTGACTTATCTGATGGCCTCCTAAAGAAGTATACTGAAATATATCTTTATAACTTGGGTCATATTCCAGAAATAAAAGATCACAATGTAAAGAGCTTGGAGGCTCTTTTGGATGGAGTGATGAATTACATTTTTAAATTATATACACATGAACTAGTCTTTATAAATTGGTCTTAACTTTTCCATCCAGACAGTAAGCACAGCATGTCAGGACATAGCATGTTGAATTTTCTCCTGAAGGGATTAGCTCTCTTCTAGGCACATGATTTGTGTCGGTTGCCCACATTAATTTGTAGGATAGTGGTTTTTAATGATGTACATGAAAATCTAGTGAAAGCCATGGATTCTCATTTCAGGAAAAACAATGAACTTGAAACTTGAGAATGTTCCTGTGCTCCTTGGAATCCATTTATGGAGTCTAGGATAATAACTATTGAATGGCTCAATATCTTTGTACTAAACCCGCTTTCACACAATTCCAGTTAAAGGTGAATAATATCTCAGATGGGTCAACAGAAGTCTTCAGGGGCTAATATGGGACCTCAAGGGAGAGGTATAGTCTGGCAGAAATCACAAAAATCCATTTTATCTTCCTTCAGGCATGAAGTGGTAAGATGGAAGAATCAAGGAGGACCACGGTGTAGCCTAGGGGAAGGTGTTGCACAACTTGAGGTTCAGGCTTGCTTCTAGTCTAAGTTTTGAGCTATAGGGACACAGATGGCCTTTGAGTCTCATGATATTCTAGTTGGCCCATTACTAAAACAGTACATACAGAGAAAAATTTGGAGCCAAATCTCAGATATTCCATTAATTCATCAAATATTTATTGAGGGGTTGCGATATCCTGAGCACCTGGGGAGACCCGGTACCTGGTCTCACAGATTTTATTTGTTCCCCCACTTGTGATTCACTGATGGTAGTTTAAAAAAAAAACTGCTTGGAGGTACAGGAGCTCCTGATCTTTGGACAGCTCTGGTGTGATCATCAATACTCGATAAATACTCGTTGGTTGATTGGTTTATTACTTTCCCTGTTGGATTCTTCTTGTTACAGAATCAGAACAGCTGGGGTTAATAAAAAGAAAAGTTTAGTTTTGAGAGGAGCACAAAGCTACACATACTAATTATAATAAAATATTAAAAAGCTACTTAGGGTAACAGTTATGAACTTGAAGTGCATACTAATGTGAGATTCATTTTGATGTAAAGCATTTTCAAAATCAGCTATCTATCCTCAGAGTGGCCAAAATAGCAGTCCAGAGACGGACATGGAGCATTTCAAATTCAGCAGTATGCTCTTATTGGCCCAGGGATGGCAATCACACAAGCAGCAGCTGGTAAGAATCTGAGTCTATTCTGACTAGATCATACTGCCTGAGAGTCTAATTTTGCTTCAAAAATAGTCTAATTTTGCTCACAGTGGAAAACGTGGTATATTCCTTTAGTGTCAACAGACCAGATTGCATCTCCAGTTTGTTTGATGGGAGAACTTGGTTCTGTTCCCAGATACGGCTCTCCTTCATGGATCATTGAATTACACTAAGTGTTTTGAACAAAGTCAGTTTCAAAACATACTGCTTTCCTCCCAAACATTGGAATTTCTCTTCATACCAAAGTTCTAAGAGCCTATGCTTATAGGAAGAAAATCTGCAAATACAGTCACTTCAGTTCCAGCCATCAGCTTCTTCTTCTGTGGGTAGGTAAATCCAGAAGGCCCTTCGGGATCTAACATTCTAGGACGTTATAGTGAGTCCTAGAGGCTTTGAAATTCTGAAATTTGTGTCAAGATATGTGGGTTATAAATCTACAAATTGGTGGATAAAAAATGTAAGCCATTTATGTAAAAAAAAAAAATAGCTTGAGTATATTACACTTTGGCTTTCAGTAAGGCGACTTTTGATACTGTCCTATTTATCTTCCTTCATGTTTTTTCAGGCAGTAACTATATGTAAAAGAACGTTTAACTTCATCAGTTATTTTTTTTTAGAGTATTTCTAAGTGAGGGCCCATTACCTGCTTCTAATTCACTTAGTTTCAAACTCTCTGGTCCTAAGTGATGAGTCATGAAGGAGACCAGGTTAGAGAATGATCCGAGAAGGACTCGCAGCCTCCCCAGGGCTCAGGCTTGTGGTCTGGGTGAGGTGCCCTTTCTTTCCAGCATGTGCTCCTCTGTGCAGCTGCCTGTGGCTGTGACAAATCCAGGAACCTTGCTCCAGGCAGACCACATTCCACTGAAAACCTGACTTTATTAAAAATGAATCTTGAAAACTTTGCAGATGATATATCTTTCCCTCTAATCCATACCCCAGGAGCATGAGACTGAAGGAACACTGTGGGGAGAATTGATGAGCAGCTCTATTTATATTCTGTTGATGGGCTAATCTTGCACACACCTGGAGCTGATCTGAACTTCTACCCACACAAAGGGATCCTGGCATTGGCTCTGGTGCTAACAAGTCCAAACTGAGCTCAGGCACAATTGGGCTGGAATAGGTAGGTATATTACCTGGATTCTCAGGGGGGACCCAGCTAGGGGTGTTCTAGATGGCAGTTGATCTTGTGGTAAGAAAGGGATGACAATTTCTAAAAGGAAGCTCCCTGTGACATTTCAAGAGGAAAGAATTCCTTGTTCCTATTCTTCCATTTAAAAAAAAAAATCCCATCATGTTTCAAGGGTTTTGGTTCTTTGCTTTTCTCTTTAATTTTTCTTTTCTTTTCTTTCTTTATTTCTTTTTGTTGAGGGGATGGAGTTTCACTCTTGTTGCCCAGGCTGGAGTACAATGGTGCAATCTCTGCTAAAGGCAACCTCTGCCTCCCAGGTTCAAGTAATTCTCCTGCCTCAGCCTCCTGAGTAGCTGGAATTACAGGCATGCGCCACCACACCTGGCTAGTTTTGTATTTTTGGTAGAGATGGGGTTTCTTCATGTTGGTCAGGCTGGTCTCGGACTCCCAACCTCAGATGATACACCCACCTCGGCCTTCCAAAGTGCTGGGATTATAGGCGTGAGCCACTGTGCCTGGCCTTCTCTTTAATTTTTAAGAGTCAAAAAAGATGTCACTTAGCTTTGTTATGTGATAAATGAAGTTTTATTTTTCTTTGACAACATCTTCATGTGGTGCCATCCAGAATAGGAGGTTCCCTTTATGTAACACCTAGAGGTTGGATTTTACTTGATCCCATTTCTGAAGTCCACTGAGTATTTAGAATTCTTAGTTTGTCTTTAGAATTTCTGGTTGGACTGTGCATACTCACAGGGGGAAAGCCTTTGGAATGTGATTGAAAGCTGTGCTGTGCTGGCTGTTCCCTTATGACTTCTTTGGATTGAATAAAGCCAGCTACAGAAGTGGTTGAAGCTATCCCTCACGTTGACATTTAATTTACCTGGGAGTACAATAATCTGAGGAAGAATCAAATACTTGAAAATTTTGCTTCAGTGAGCAAAAGCTAAATGTTTGTACCGTATTGAAAAGTGATACTTTTCTTTGGAATTTAAAGAAAGGAAAAGAGTAACAGGTTCACTGACGAAAAGGCTGAGGAAAGAACAGAACTCTTCTTTGGAATATTCACAATTATGAAGTTGGAGAGATGTTGAAATTTTGCACATTGAGATAATTTTTCAGCTGCGGTTTGATAGAATGAGGTCAATGAGGTCCAGATAAAGGATGAGGTGATAACGCCTTGAAAATAAAGGGTGTGTTTAAATGTGGTACAGAAAAGAAAGTGGCTGGAATTAATACATAACCATATGTGGGAGGTGAAAACATGTTGAATCTTGTACAGAAGTTTGATCAGAGAAAGAGTAAGTAATGTTGCTGTCCAAATCAAAATAACCATTTATAATTAGTTCCACCTGTGCTAAAAAATTATGCTCAGGCTGTTCTCAGTTCATTGAAATTTGTGATCATACAGTGTTATGAGTAATAGTTACTTCTGAACCAAAGTTAATATGCAGCTTCTATTGACAACTTGAGTCTGTATTTTATTCATCTTTGTATCCTCAGCCCCTGATAACTAGTAGATGTCCAACATGCTGATTATGTGAATGAAATGGCAAATCTATAGTACACTTAAGCTCTCTTGTTTTTCTTTAATACACATCTGGCTAGTCTTAATTGTTTGCTTTAATGAGTTGAGTGATTATTTTGGTCTATGGAAATCTGGCACTGTATGTCATATTTTTTTGCCATGTCTTAATAATTGGACATTTAGAAGCTAATGTCTGCTTTAGATCAAGCTTACAAGGTAGTCATCATGATGGAAAATAGAATCTTTGGATGAAATGACTGGATTTCCAGTGTGCCAAAGCAAGAATCATGGCCAGTACTCTTTTTCCTTACCTGTCTTTGTGTTTCATGACCACATGCTTATTTAGGATCATGCTTCCAGAAGGTAAGAGCAGGTGTTCCAGCGCCTATTTCTTTGCATACCCCTCCCCTCCCATTAAATGTCTTTCCCTATATCCTGCACCTCCAGAGGTGGTTTGTGGTGGCATACCAGACTGTCTCATAATAGCACATACTATCTCCCCTAAACTCTCCCAAAGGTGAGTAACTAGACTTCTTACAGCAGCCTAGAATATTTTTGATACAGCCAAGATCTACATAAGTTATGGAGAGACCAGTTTCACAACTGTCCTACAAATCAGGAATGTTAGCTCCTCTATGTGAGATGTGCATTTCAGTAGCCAAACTTTCTGGTCTCTTAGATTTCTCATTTGCTGACTAAAAAATGAATCTGCCTAACATATGAGGCTTTAAATGCAAAATGATCTGAAACTGAGCTGTACATAAAGTTTCGAGGAATGCTTAGCCGTAATCGATGCTGAAGCAATATATCAAAAAGATTAAGATAAAAGACTTTGGAGTTAGACAAACAAAGCATGTCTCTGTATAGCTGTGGGACCTTGCACAAATCACTTAGCCTCTGTACATTTCAGCTTTCTCATGTGTAAAGTGATAATTTAAAAAAATCAGTAGTGGTGTGGTAAGGATTCAATGAGGTAGTGCATACAAAATGCTCAGCAGAGCACCTGGAAAATTGTCATCAATAAGAATTATACACCATCATCCTCACCACCATCATTGTTTCATCATACACAATCTGTGAGAATTCCCAATAGTGCCATGGTAACTTGAGTCTGAGTTTGCAAAGTGAAAGTTTGCTGGAGATGGAAAACACAAGGGTTGCCTCGGATAGTAAGGTTACCTTGGGTCTCCTACTGTTGCCATCGTGCACACTAAAAGGAGACCCTTGCTTGGCAAAACTTTCCATGAGTGGAAAGCAGCGGTAAGGGCACTTAATAGCCACTCTGCTACAGTTATTTCCCTCGGGTTTGAGTGTGTGTGATTCATAACATAATGCACGTAAACTCTCCCAACAGTGAAAAAGCCCCATTTGGACATCTGATGATCCATGAATTGAACCAAAGAAGTAATGATATAATCAACCTGTGAAATGATCAACCCATTTTAAGAACTAAAAATCTATTTTTAAGCATAACTGAAGCCCATCAACTCTTTACTGGTGTCCAGAATAAATTTCAGCCACAGAAATCTCTGGACAATGATAATAAATTTTTCAAAACCAGAGAGAGATGGAAAGAAAAACTCAAGAAAGCTTTATAAATAAGAAAACCTTACAAATGAGAATGTTCAGAAAGTGCTTTACTCAATATCTTTATGCAAACTGCACTAATTAATCTCTTACAAACACAGATATTTTTGTAAAGCAAAAGCCCAAGTGCCATTTTATGACCATATAATTTACAAGTCCTCAAATTACATTAAAATCACCATACACAGTGTTTACAGTTTAATTACATGGTTATTTACCATTCCCAATCAAGTGTTATTCATTCAGTACCTCTTTGCCTGATCTTACCTAAAAAAGAAAACACTTTTATGCTGGATTTGAGTGGTAAACATTCAAACATGGCTATACTCAAAGGCAACAAAGATGTGATTTGGAGTAAACAAACTTCGTTGACAGAGATTTCAGAGAATGTCCAGGGAGAAAGAATGAAAAGAGATCAACATTTACTAAAATAGCATTTTTTAAATTGTTTCAGTTCTACTGAAAAGAGGAAACTTCAGTATCTACTGCCCAATATTTATGTAAAGCCAGCTAGGATTATTATCCATATTTTACATTATAAAGATACAGTTCTTCAATCAAGAAATGTTTATTGAGAGTCATACACATTCCAGATTCTAGGGTAAGAGTAAGTGTAAAAATAAAGCCTGGCCCCTGGATGAGTGCACAGATTAGATAACCACTAAGTGTGTTACAGGCATTTCCACACCTAAGAAATACTTACTTCTCATCATCCTTTTGTCACTTAACAATATCGTCCCCAAATTAGAAAGTCTCACTACCTACCACCATTCAATATCTGTCTTCAGGAACTTTTCTAAGGGTTAGTCTGTAAAACATGGAGGTGAGAAACATAATAATACCAATATTTTTTTCAGAGGTAATGCGATTGTAAAGGCTAATACTAAAAACTCTACAGATTACGTCTTTGGGATCTGCCTCTGTAGCTGACTTACATTCCTACCCAGGCAAACTGAAGCCTTATTTGCTTTCCTGTGTTGCCTGGCAACTCACAATGCCTCATACCCCTGTTAGGATACTTGACAGTTATATCAGGAAACAGTTATTAGATAAATTAACTAGAATGATCCTTAATTCCTACGACATAACTTTGAATTTCCTCTTTGGGGAACTAAAATTTTTAACAAAGTAGTCCTCATTATGAAGTCCTTGGACAACCTGCATTTACATTTTATCACATTTTTAAATAGTCTTAGGAAATAGACATTATTATCTACATTTTCAATGTGAAAAATTGTTAAAACAGTTAAATAACTTCCTAAAATTTACATGAATAGAAATTGGGATTCAAACTGATCTCTGCCTGTTTGTCCAGCATATAACCTTTCTAGTACATCATGTCACCTTTGGAAAAGTCAGTCTTAACATGTTGATGATTAATTTAATTTCCAGTTGCTCAATTTTCATTAGGTCTCAGCACTAGTGTAGATGCTAATATGTTAACTTTCATCCAATATCAAATCACAAAAAATCTGTAGACATATATAGCATGCATGTATTACGTACCTATGCAAGCACACATAGGTAATAATAATTGATACATGTAAAATGGTACTTATGTTCTTCATTGTTGATTTTCAAAACAATGTCCCCTTCTGTCTGTAATGCATGCAAGTGAAATGTAGCAAACTAAACTAGGGTGATTACCTTTGGAAACTGTTGGCCCTAAGATACAGATATTTAAATGACTTTCAATCTGGAAAGTGCATTAAACATTTGACATGTCATTACCATCCAACAATTATCCAAATGGAATCTGAAATATAAAATTATTTCAGATGCTAAGGCTTTGGAGAAGCTTTGGAAAGATATGCATAGAGGAATGTAAGTCCATTTTGTGCAGTGAATTTTGATAATTGAGTTAAGAATGTTGTTTCAAATTATATATCTCCTACTTTATATCTGGCTCTAAATCAAAGAAACTAAGTATAAAATGAGAGCATAGGATTTAGAAACTGGCATAAAACTGAAAGAAAAAAACCACAATAGGCACAGGCCTCACAGTTTTTGTGGAATATCAGTAACTGAGGATTTTCTTTGGGCTCTGACTGTGCAATGTTGCATACCCATAGATCCACTGGAAAGTTACTTAGTTGGTAGTTCTTTAGATAATACATGTATTATAAAGCATGCATGTTTCAAACATGTACATAATGGCTAACGTACAAGATAAGTATTCATATTAATCAAAAATCAATAACAAGATTTTGATGGATGTAATTTGTGTTATTTTTTTTCTAAGTATGTGTTATCAAGTTGAATTTATGGATAAGCTATTGTACATCATGATTGGAACATGTTATTATTAAAGAGTGATTAATATTTTAACCCAGTAAAGGAAAATTGCAATTAAGTTTTCAGAGCTTGAACACCTTAGAGGCGATCTTTTCTGACTTTTTTATTTCATAAGTGAGGAAACAGATTCAGGAAGTTACATGATTTGTTTAATGTCACTCAGCTAATAGGTGGAAAAAAAGATAGGACTTGAATGATCTTTCTGGAAGAACATTCTTTCAAGTTCACATTTTTCATGTAAATGAGTAAATAAAAGAAACAAAACAGCTTTTGTCAAAACTAAGTTTAAAAACCACAATTATTTACTAAAGGGTCTTTTGGAATCCATACTGTATGTTGTATGAATAGATACATCCCCACAAATTTTACTGGATGTCAAATGGTTATATTTCTACCTCTCATATTAAATACTACCATTTATTATGGTAGAATACTGCACCAGTATAGCAGAGCAAACAGAAGTTAATACAAATTGTGTTTTTCAAAGATCATAGAGTAAGTGAAAAAGCTAGAGCTTGTATTTAGGACCTTATGTTATTACAACACACATCCTTTTTGCCTGGCTATGCTACCTCTCACTGAGATGGATTAGGAGAACAAGAAACTTGTAACACA
Organism: Cheracebus regulus; assembly: GCA_963574635.1. NCBI lineage: Eukaryota > Metazoa > Chordata > Mammalia > Primates > Pitheciidae > Cheracebus > Cheracebus regulus. The sequence continues at coordinate 9,809 of CAUYQU010015014.1, forward strand.
GATCTGGATAATAAAGCAATAATTTAAAGCAATAATTAAAATATGTATACACACACACACACACACACACAGAAAACCAGGAAAAATGGAAAGTGAGAAAAGAGTTGGGATAAACATTGAGGATGGGGAGAACGATCCATATGAAACATAATAGGCTTTGTCTTTATCATTGAATCTTTCATCATCATATAAGTATAATTCATTTGAAGAATCTCAGTGCTGTGCAAAATGTAGAATATTACAATCAACTTAGAAGTTACCATAATAAAACCCCTAGGAAAAATTACAATTAACTTGAGTCAATTAGATTTCTCAAGGATCCCTGACTCCAGCTCTGGCTAACGGGAATCCTAATGAGACAATATTAGCTAATATCACTATGATTGATTTAAAGGGCACATATAATTATATAGATGTGTGTATATAAAAGTATGTTTTTGTATGACTGTACTTTACATCTATCCAAGTATTCAAAATTCTCAAAATATTTTGAAAGCACAAAAAGATAAGAAGATTCTCATTCCAGAGATAAGAAGCTGAGGTTTAAAAATCATGCATCCTAGAGCTCAGAGGCAAGGTAAACAGCCTTAGAAAACCAGGCTTTCTCACACAAGCCTATCTCACACAAGCCTAGAAAACCAGGCTTTTGTGTGAGATAGCCTATTGAAATGTCAGTATAGTTAAGGAGAAAGTTGGGTGAGTATTTGTTGAGTGCCAACCATGCATGTATCAGTCATTTTTAGTAAATTATCTCTTTACTTCTCACAATCTCAGAGGGAGATGTTATTATCCCTGTTTTACAGGTTAGGAAACTGAAGCTAAATAAGCTTAAATCATGATCAAAAAAAAAGTGGTCAGCACTGCTGTGTATGTTGTATACTGCACGGCAGCATCTGATGGCAAGGAACAGCAAAGTGGGTCTGCCATACGTATGTCTTCTGCTTGCCCAGAGATACTCTCTGGTGTGGAGTTGTTATTACAGACAGAGGAGGTGGTGTTTTCTAATTTGCCCAAAGGTCAGCGGTCTCACAAAATTACAGAATAAAAATTTGAGTCCATTTATGTCTAAGGCACAGATCAATCTTTTTCTACTATGTCTTGAAGCCCCTGGCCCCTCTCAAAAAGATGCAATCAGAATAGGTCATGAGTAGCTGCAGCCCATCTCATGCTGAAAGGGCTGGAAAATCTGAATCTTAAAGAGTTACTGAAGACAGTGAAGGAAACTCTCATAGAATTCACCCCTGATTCCCATCTTTGAGACAAAACATTATCTGACCTTGAGATCTGAGTATAGATAGAGGGGGAAGGAAAAAGAAACACAATTTAATTTTGATTGGGCTGTTTCTTTTGTATGATTTTCTAAAATAATAGAGTCACTGTACCATAAATTATCCTTTGTGGTTTCACAAATCAATGACAAGAGAATTGGCCCCATGCCTGGCACATAGCAGGCACTCAATTCACATAATTATTGAATTGTACCAAATGATTTCTGATGTTCTCCTCAGTTGAAAAGTGTTTGAGGACGGTAACGTAAATGGATATATGCTATCATTAATGCTAGAGACTTCATATCTGGCTAATGCCTAAACTCACATGCAATATGAAAGTCACGGTGGCTGCACAAGAAAAGAAAGCCCAAGAAAAGGATTGGCATTCATACTTTTCTCAGCCCTGGCATCTTGGCTTTTTCTGTCTCTTCCACTAGTCAATAAATTCCTTGGAGATGAGGACCATGCAGAATCTAGTTTATCTTCAGCAGTTTACACTTAACTAGTACTCTGTGCATAGTAGGTGCTTAGTGAATGCTATTGAAGATATAAGTGTTTCTGTCTCCTTCCTCTCCTAATAGAGTCATGAAGTTGTCCTCTGGACACTCAGACTTCATATTCTGTGTTAGAAAAAGTAGACAAAAGTTATGAAGAAAGTCTGTTTGGGGAGCAAATTATTAAAGATCAATAAGAAATAGATCATGGTTATGTTCTGCAATCTATGATCCAGAAATAGCCAGGACTCAGAGAAGAGAGGCATTCCAGGAGCTCAGGTTGCTAGGAAAGGTCAAAGTAAAACTTAAAGATACGGATGGTGGGGACAAATTGCTAAGGAAGAAAGAACACCATGAGTGTAGAGAAAGGAGTTTAGAAGAATCAGTGTTCAAGAAAGGACTGTGAGATGCTATTGACCTGGAGTAGAAAATCATTAAAGGTGTTAAAGATGAAAGTTTAAACCTTAAATCCATGGGACCCTTAAACTTGACCTTCTATTTGTAGTGAGGAGTGGAGTCAGGTTAGGGGTGAGCCACAAAAAGCTGAAGTGCTTCAGGCAGTTTTATTTGTTAATGTTTCAAAGTTTTAGATGAGATCATGATTTGCTTAATACTGTCTTTCTCCACCCAGGTTAAATATTTCTATTTTAACAATAACTTTTTAGGAAATAATGTCTCATCCGAAAGTCAAGATGATAGTCTGCAGAGATGAGGGGGAAATATTTTTTGAGTCTTTGGGCTTTGAAAGGGAAAGTCTGCTTGCAATTATGTACAGGCTACTGTAAGTTTTCTTAAATTGAATCACAGTGTTGGCCCACTGTATTGGAGGCAAGATGTACATGGACGTGGAGTGGCATATTGGTATTACCACCATAGGTACTACCAACAACCTGAAAAGTCATAAGAGATCTGTCTGTCCCAAGTTTCACTTCAGAAGCACTTGTGTGTGCCTTCCTGCTTTTCAGTTAACCCATGGCTAAAATGGTTTTCACTTTTATAAATTGATTTAAAGACAATAGGAATACAAACAAGTCTAGTCCCTGGTCGACAGTCAGTATCAAATAATGTTGCTCTGTTGCCTACTAGAATAATAAACCAGATGTAGTGAAATGAAGGCTAGCTTGGGAGGGTGATGGCCCAGGTTTGAATCTCGTATCTGTCATAGACCCACTGCATGGTCACTTGGTAGCGCTGGCTGACAACAAGGATTAGTGTCAGAGCTTTTAGTTGTGTCATTTCAGGGAAGGTAATCCAGTTCTTTTCATATCTTATAGCAATGTTTTGTGGTGAAATATATTTCCATTATTACACATTTGAAATTCCAGTACACTAGAAGAAATATAAATATAATACAAACTGTTGCCATTAGACATTGGTTTCTGCATTAATTTGCTCTAGGCTCCCAGAAAGCAAGTTGCAGCATATACATGTTCTACAAATGTAGTGCTGGATGACTTGAGATAAACGACCCTTTCATCCTGTATTTAGTTGTGTGAGTCACAAGTTTATCTCTTCTCTATGACCTTCCTTTCTTTCAGAAAGGGAGGGAAGTACAAACTATGTTTTATTAGGCAAAATGATATAATACATTCCAGAGAAGTATGTTTATTCTTCAATGGACATATAGAAGTATTAATCTTTGGAGTCATTTAAGACAATTTTAGGAATTGAAAGATTTTCTGATAGAAGACCTGTTTGTGATATGGTCAGAGTATGTTGTAGGTGGGGAAGACTCTAGGTCCTTTCAGGGGTAGAAATGTCTAGATAAGCTTAGGACTCAAAGGCAGAGAACTGTATTCTTGTTTGACTTTGCTATTATCTCTGATTCCCTGGACCAGTCATTTAGGTCTTTGTTTTAGTTGTTTTGTTTTAAAATTGGGGACGGAGGGTTGTAAACACTGGGCTTGATTGTTTTAAACATTTGCTGTTTTGGAGTCAGTTCCATTTTTAGATGGGCAGATAAATAGATCCCAATAAAATAAACTTTAACAGAATTATGTTTGTTCTTACATAGGTCTATTATCAACTTACATGCCACCTGTTAATTCTAGACTCCCCAGATTTCTCAGTATGAATGCCAGTATTATTATATGGTATAAGTATCAGTCATTTTCCTTGAATTTCATGGTCTAAATGCTTGGAACAGGTCAGAGGTAATCAGTGTTGTGATAAAATTGTTATCCTTTTGGTATCTACCATCCAACCCATCTTTGAAGGTATGTTTGTCTTTCTTCCTTTTTTTTTTTTTTTTTTTTGGAGAGAGTGTCACTCTGTTGCCCAGGCTGGAGTGGAGTACAGTTGCATGATCTGTGTTCACTGCAACCTCCGTCTCCCAGGTTCAAGCAATTCTCCTGCCTCAACCTCCCAAGTAGCTGGGATTACAGGTGTGTGCCACCACACCTGGCCAATTTTAAAAAATATATTTTTAGTAGAGACAAGGGTTTCGTCATGTTGGCCAGGCTTGTTTCAAACTCCTGAACTCTGGGGATCTGTCTGCCTCAGCCTCCCAAAGTGCTGGGATTACAGGTGTGAGCCACTTCTCCCAGCCCTTTGAAGGTTTTCTAAATAGATTGTGGCCTATACTTAAACATAGTTTTTATATGAAAGCCCTTGGCTACTTTTTGATCTCTCACCTGTTGTGTGCTTTCTGCAGCCATTGAACACATTGAAAGATATCACTGTTACAGAATGATTTGTCTAAGTCACAGTGTTTCTCCCCTCAGGCTTGTCTCTTCATAGCACATTCAGGTGTGTCTGGCTCTACTGGGAGCAGGGCAAATAGCTGGTCGGAGTTATATTTTTCTTGGAGGAAAGATGGATGACTGTGTTCTTTGTTTTGGTGGTTTGGTTATTATTTTTCTTTTTTAACTTATTATTTTATGAATTGCTTTACTGTAATTAGCTTGTCTAAAGGTTTTACTTTCCAACAGAACTGATTTAATGCCCTCCCCATCTTTTGTGATTTCATAGCCCAGTGCTAGAGCAGTATTTTACCTTATTCCTAATGACCTAGGTTCCATGATTATTGAACGTAAAAGGAAAATGGAGATAGTATTCCCTGGAAATGCAACCTTGGACCACAGAGCTCTTGAAGCTGGTTTCCGCATTCTTCTGCTCTGCTTTTATGGAGCATATGTGAAACTTAAATGGACAAGAATGATTTCAAAAGTATGCCTGCACACAAAGTCCAGTGTGAAGCAGAGCCTGGAAGAGATTGAACAGATGTAGCAGATGTAAACATGTTCCCTTATCTTGGTTCCTGGGTTTTACATCCTCCTAGAAGACTCTCTGTACTGCAGAAAAGGGTTATTGGTACAGATGGTAAACTGCTAAAATGCCCAGAAGGTCCAAGCTCATCTGTGCTTTTAAAGAAGGGGAGGTTTGTGTGTTGTCTGACTCACAGGTGTTTGGAAGGCTCCAAATTACCTTCAGGTTTTTCTGTTTTACTTTGCTTTAACAGATGCCTTGGGTTATATGTTGGAAGCAGCCACTCCTTATGGTGTCCAAGTGTTTAAAATTGGATAGAGTGTCCCAAGAGCAAGGGGGTGGAGTTGAGATATTGGCACACCAGCCTGTGCAGTCATTGCAAATTGAGGCTCTGGGCCTTTCTTGTCTCTGGGCTGCTGCCACTGATTTTTTCCCTCTGGTCTCTGGTTCTTTATTTTCCTGCATTGCATAGTTTATATTGTACAATCTTTTTGGCATAGACGCTTCATTATTCCTGAACCTTAATGTGTCTTTTTTCTGTTTCTGTCTTTTTCACCCTGTGGCTGCAACAGGTGCAAACAGGCTATGACCACATGCTCTCAGGTGCTCTGTTAGACTGATTTCTGTGAAACTAGCTACTCTTCTGTTAGAGGCAAAAACTAGCACTGAAGTGTATCAGCTTCTTTTCCCAGAACAGGAAACTTCAGTGAAAAAAAATCAAAGCTAGATTAGAATAATATGTAATACAACAGCCTTCATTCTAAAGCCTGTGCCTGTTCCAGCCATTCATCTCTTCCTACTTGGAATAAGTACATGTAACATTTCCAGAGAAGAGCATTTTCTAAAATATATTCCATGAGAGTTTTAGTATGTCATATTTGGGGGAAATTCCATTTGTCAAAAAGTTGAAGAAGTCCTGTATTATATAAAAGTAAGCATTTTTTTAAACTCTGTGATTTCTGGGGGCCTTTAAATATACTAATATGTGAGTTGAGATGTTGACATCTTGATAAATGCATTGTGTAGAATTTACCATTATTTAAATAGGATATATATATATATATATATATATATAGTATGTCATGAGACTAGCAGTCCTTAGAATACACTTTTGGAAATGTTTGCTTAGACAAAACAATAAGGCCCAGGAGACTCACATGTAGTAGCAGTTTACCCTGGGGAAACTCAGCACACCCTTAATGATGTTTTTTAAAATCATCGTTAATTTGATGGTTAGAGGGAACTTTTAAGGGTTTAAGGGTTTTGTGGATTTTCATGAACATTTTGGTTGATTCCCCAATACTTTTCTCCTCTGCACTTTTGTAGTCAAGTTATTGGAAAGAGATTTTTTCCAACTCTCAGCTGCTGTTATGGGCTGAATTGTGTCCTTCAAATTCATATGTCAAAGCCTTAACCTCCCATGTGACTATATTTGGATATGGGACCTTTAAATAGGTAATTAAAGTTAAATAAGGTAGTGAGATGGAAACCCAATCTATTATGACTGGTGTCCTTATAAGAAGAGGGAGGGACTAAGTCCTACTAGACACAGACAAGAAAACAGAAAAAAATGCATTTGGAACTCTGATGAGTCCCTGCCTGAAGGCTGAGGTTTTCAATTATGTGTACTAAGAAGTTTCTTCTATTGCTTAAGCCATGTTGTATTGTTTTATCTGCAATGGAAATCATTGAAACTGATGTGCAGTTTATATACCAAGGGGCCTTAGTGAATCAAACTTTGATATCAGGTTATATGCCTCAATTTGGGGTTCTTTGGGGTCTTTTAATTACAGGAAAGGCCAGGTGAGGACACAGTAGGAAAGTATCATCTCTATGCCAAGGACAGAGGTCTCAGGAGAAACCAGGACTGCCGACATCTTGATCTTGGCCTTCTAGACACTAAAACTGTGAGAAAATACATTTCTGTTGTTTAAGGCACCAACCTGATCTATGGTACCTTGTTACAGCAGCCTTGGCAGGCTAATACAGTGCCCATGGGGCCTGTACTGGAATATCAGGGTGATCCATCCCATCACCCCGCTATAGTTGCTTTATATAACGCTGACTTAAGCCAGTCAGTCTCATGATATTTCTTTGGACCCAGGGATTAATTTAGTGGTACCGTTATTAACATAATCCTTGGACTTCTGTTTAATAGTGTTGAAACGTGCCCTTTTGTTCCCAATGCACATGGCAGAGGAAACAGTTTCAGGTGCTGCAGGCAGTCATCTTATGAAGCTAGTCAGTGAGTGAGGGATGGAAGAGACACAAACAAGAAAACGGAAGAGAAATGCATCTGGAGCTCTGATCTGTCCCAGCCTGAAGGCTGAGGTTTTCAGTTATGGGAACTATTAAGTTTGTTGCTTGTGCCACATTTTGATGTTTATTTGCAGTGAAAATTATTCCAGCTACACAGGGGCCATAGTGAATCAACTTTTGATATTAGATTATGTGCCTCAATTTGTGGTTCTTTCAGGTCTTTTAATTAGGTAGATTTCTAAATCCTCTATAAGTAATTAAATGGTAGGTTTCAAAGTATGATTCCTTTAATGGGTACAAGGCCACTCAACAGTCTAATAGTGGACATATATAGGGGTAGGAACTATGTCTGTTAAGATTCAGCCAGTTAGGAATAAAATCTGGCCCTAGAAATATATAACATGAGAAAGTGTCTCCCACTTGGCCTGTAGAAATTGGGGTCTTGTTAAGACATTCAACAATATGAATTTCTAAGACCTGGGTGGCACTTGGTGCTGAAAAATGCATGTCTACAGCTTAATTCCTGGTTTCACTTGGGTAAAGTTGGCAAACTGGATCCATCCACATTGGCCTTTCTTTCAAGCAAACCACATGTAAACTTTCCTGAGCTTAAAAAAAAATGAGACCAGTGCTGGAGGAAGTAGACTGAGTTAGATATCTCACAGGAGAGGGGCGTGTTAGCGGGACAGTGTCTTGTGCGCCAGCAAACACTGCTCTCTCCAGTTCTGGCTTGGCAGCTCACTCAGTTTCTTGGAACTGATTACTTTTTCATCTCCTGGATCTAGGCTTTGTCAACTGTATTTGCCAATTTTTGTCTCAAGTAATGATCCTGTCTCAGGTTTTGCCCACAGGTAAAATTCAAAGGCTAGCAATAAAAAATTCAATCAATACATATTCATTAAATAGTTACTATGTGCCAAGCATTGTTATAGACACTGAGGTGTGTAAAACAGAAATCCCTATACTCATAGAAGTTAGAATTCTGTGTGTGTGTGGGCACATACAGGTGTACAGATCTATATAATTTTGAAGTATACAGTAGGTAAGACTGGGGAAGGGGTTAAACACTTGTAGTTTTGTACTTTGTCCAACTGCCTAAGCCAGAACAATGTTTCCCAGTATCCCTTTCCTCGTGTGGTTCCCGGGTAGAAGTGGCCAAAGTGGAATTTTCACAAAGTTTGGAAGTTGGAAATGAAGCAATGGCAGTGCTATCTGAACATCGGCATGGCTACATGCTGTGAAAGACAGATACAGAGGTGCCAGAGCCTTCTGTCTCTTCCTTCTCTCCCTTTGCTATGTGTCCAGCTCTTTCTCCTGTCTTTCCAGCTGACCTACAGCAACCTCAGACCAACCAACAGAAGCAGAGGCAAGAGCCTTCTGCCAACTTGACCATCTCTCATACGCTGCCCGATTCCAGCTCCATGTGCTTCACCACTAGTATTCTCCTGGAAGCTATTAGTCCATCATCTGCAGCAGTGCTTCCGGAGAGCCACTTCAGGACGTTTCTCTGACCTCCCAGTTCCCTCCTCAGAGTCTTTGTTCCCCAGTTGTTCTTTGCATAAGGTCTTACTTTTATAATATACCCATGTTTCATCCTACTCATAGTGGTCCTGCTTCCCTAGCTAAACCTTGACTGATACAAGCATTATGGAAAATTAAGGAGAGTCGGAGATAGGAAGTGTGTATGGGAAATGAGCTGTACTTTTAAATAATATAATCAGAGAAGTCTTCACCAGGAAAGAGATAATGGAACGTAGAGCTGACATGGTAAAGAAAATAATTTTTAAAAATCCTTTCTCAAGCACATGGAGATTATTTGAATTATAATCAAAACAAAAGATTTGGTGGAGCAACACCTACAACTTTATATGTTTTATAATGCTGCCTAAATATAGTAATCGCAAAAATAGTGTATGATTTTCTTCAGAGGCTTCTTTTGAAGTTGTATTTTCTTAAACGTTTTGGCATCTTGCTGAGGCAAAATCAAGACCAGAATTGTTCTTTGAGCTTTTAGAAGGAAAATAGCTCTGTAGGTATGAAGCCATAAGGATAAAATATCCTCATTAAGTCATATTGCTCCCTGACTACTGGAGCTCAGCCATCTATTTTCCAAAAACACACTCCTCCAGCTTTGCCTTGTGTTTTCAAGAGCAACTATCAAAAACAAACATAAAGAGTGTAAGGAAATCAGGGGAGACAGCCCCTGAGAAGGAGAAAGTGATACAGGAAAGTGTCTCCGCTGGGATTCGTGGAGATGAACTTCTTGGCTTTAGAGTGTTACGACAGGATCTGCACTCAACTGGTGTGCTAGAGAGAGATGAAACCGCCTAACCAAACAATGCACAGAAAGGAGACCCTCTGCGCCTGTGTTTTTCTCTCAGAAGCACCAAGGGGTTGGTTTCCTGGCAATCTGCCATGGTGCCTTTCCTCCAAGGAGGCTCGTCTGCCCCCAGGGGGAGCCAGTCGGCTGTCAGCCTCCAAAGAGTGCCTTCGCCTGGGATGGCAAGCTGGGTCTCATGCAGAGCGCAATTAAAGCATCTGCCAGGAAAAGATTGTCTTGAGGCAGGTATGCATTTGAAAAATTGGTGTTGCGACCCTCCCATGCCAAGGCATCGACAGTTGTTAGTGGGCAATTGTGAATTTTCTTCATACTCTGAAGTCTTAAGCTAAATACAGGGCGGATGCCTATACTCAGTTCTCTTTAGATTGTAGCAAATAGGACTCTCACCTATTTGATAATGGATCTGCCAAATTTCTGTTCTGCAGTAAAAAAATGCTTGTTTCATCCTTGGTTTGGGTTTTCTTTCTTAGCTAAAATTAGTTGAAATGAATATGTAATCATTTCATTTTAACACTTCAAAATGTATGACATTTTGCACATGTATTTCCCTACTTCTAAAATGCTCTCTCTTTCTCTCTCTCTTTTTAGTTTTTTGTAGAGATGAGGTATCATCATGTTTCCCAGACTGGTCTTGAACTCCTTTGCTCAAGCAATCTTTCCGCCTCAGCCATCTAAAGTGCTGGGACGACGGACTCTAATATTCTCTTGAGGAAGGAGTATGCACAAACGAGAAAGTGGGCAGACAGAGAACAGGAGTTTTCATTTTGGGAAGTAAAAGCTGAACGTGACCTTCTGTGCATATGGAAGGCAACCTGGCAAAGAAAAATGTGTCCTACCTACGTTCTCTGGTTCTACAACTTGAGTTTTTGACCCACTATCATCAGCTCAGAAGCAAGCTCTCCCCACACACTGAGGATGTAGCTTAAGTCAAAGGGAAGGCCTAAGGGCTGGAGCAGGAAAGCGCCTAACCTTTCCACATGACAACTTGTCCAGTGACTCGCCTATTTAGAATAGTTCCCATTGACTCAAAATTTGGAAAGAAAAGAAGAAACCAAGCCAAATTCATGGCAAAGTTCAGTACTAGGAAGAATCTCTCTACTTAAATCTCCTCCCATCTTCTTGATTTGATTTTTTTACACATTCATTTATTCATCTTACATTCCAGAGAAACTTCTGGTGTAGGCCAAGACAACATCTGTAGTTTCATAGACACCACTCATTGAATTGAAGTAAATGAACTGGAAAGCAAAAGCCAAACAAGTTTGTCCAGTCTGTGGCCTGTGGGCTACATGTGGCCAAGCGCAGCTTTCAGTATCATCCAACACAAATTCACAAAGTTTTTTGAAACATTATATCTGTCTGCATTTTTTTTTTTTAGCTCATCAGCTATGGTTAGTGTATTTTACGTGTGGCTCAAGACAATTTTTCCAATGTGGCCTAGGGAAGCCAAAAGATTAGACACCCTCAGTCTAGTATTTGTCTGTTTAAATTGTTTCACAAGAGCCAACAGGAGTTACTAGCTGGACTATCAACATCATGTACATGTTTCCTTTTCTATTTTTGAGATGGAGTCTTGCTCTGTCACCCAGGCTGGAGTTTAGTGACGCAGTCTCAGCTCACTGCAATCTTTGCCTCCAGGGTTCAAGCAATTCTCCTGCCTCAGCCTCCTGTGTAGCTGGGATTACAGGCGAGTGCCACTATGCCGGGCTAATTTGTATATTTTTAGTAGAGACAGGGTTTTGCCATGTTGGTCAGGCTGGTCTCAAACTCCTGACCTCATGATCTGCTTGCCTCGGCCTCCCAAAGTGCTGGGATTACAGGCCTGAGTCACCGTGCCCAGCCCGTAAATGTTTCTTATCTGACAACACTGCTAAATATGTTGATTCCCTCCCCTATATCTAGTACAAGCTTGCTCCTAGGACAGAATAGGAAAATGTCTAATATTATCCTTTGAGTTCAGAAGCCTCACTGTTCACACTCATGTGCTACTTTTGCACCTTAATGTAGTGAAAAGCTAACCTTCCCCTATGATAAATATACATAACTTGACCTGTAATTAGATACTTTTCGAATAACAGTGAGTAGGCATTCATTCTTTAAAAAAAAAAAAATTCCTCTTAAGTGCTAGCTTCTTCCATTCCTTCTGTAATCACTTACATATGGGAAATGAAACAGTCCATTGCCTCTACTGTGTTACCATCAGGATCCCATAGGACTCCCTCTTTACCAAACAAGCAAGGACTGTGTAAGTAAAATGAGGGCAAATTTTGTAGAACAGCAGGAGAAAAGAATATGATGATGTTTTTTCATCTTTCTCCTTTTTAAAACAAAGTTTTATCTGAAGTGTAAAGCTGACTTGAAGTCAGAGTTTGCAAGTCTTTCTTTGTGAGTGAGTAGCTGGAACTCCATTTGGCATACGAAGAGTTTTTTTTTTTTTTTTGGTTTTGTTTTGTTTTGTTTTGAGATGGAGTTTCGCTCCTGTTGCCCAGGCAGCAGTGCAATGGGAGCAATCTCGGCTCACTGCAACCTCCGCCTCCTGGGTTCAAGCAATTCTCCTGCCTCAACCTCCTGAGTAGCTGGGGTTATAGGCATGCATCACCATGCCTGGCTAATTTTGTATTTTTAGTAGAGATGGGGTTTCTCCATGTTGGTCAGGCTGGTTTCAAACTCCCGACCTCAGGTGATCTGCCCGCCTTGGCCTCCCAAAGGGCTGGGATTACAGGCATGAGCCACTGCGCCTGGCCATGAAGAATGTTTTTTTTTTGTCTTAGTCATCTCATTGAGAATTAGTTTTAAAAAGGAAAAATATATATATATATATATATATATATATATCTTCTTGATATTAAGTTAGTAACTTACTGCTCTAGCTAGTCATTTATGCTTGAGTCAGTTTGTGTCACAAGCATAGAGTAAAAATGCCTTACTGGCATTTATCTTTCAAAATAAAATTATTTTATGGTTTAAAAATATGACATTAAAAAATAAATTCTAAAAGAAAAATTATTTTTACATTTTCCATAGCTCTCCCTAGCTCTTACTTTAATGCTTTATGATGTTTACAAGATTAGAGTACCAGAAGCTTGTTTTTTTTTTCTTTTCTCGTAATTATTCATGAAATTCAATTAACTTGTCATCAAATGAACTATTATGTTATCTTGGTCTTTTTGACCCTACCAGTCAGGCTTCCTGTAAGATACCTGAATCAAAGTTTTACCTCATTTTCTTCTAAATTTTATTCTTTCTGGAAATTAAACCCTTTATGAAGACATCCAAGCATCATTTTAAGCCAACAGTTTACAAATCAGCAAAACTATTTAGAGCAATATTTAAATAATATAAACATAAAGATATATTAAACTCTCTATCCTAACCCTATTTCCCATAGAAATTCTTCAGAAATCACTCTTTCTCTGTCTCTGATTTAAAAAAAAAAAAACCAACACTTTCTGGGCTTGTGTTATAGCTTCATTTTTGAACATTGTTGACTTAATGTCAAAAACCCTCATAAATTGTCTCTTCAGTCTCTGCCCTGCAGGAGGAAGGACATGCTATCTTCTGTTCACCTTTTAAAAGATACAAAGACCTGCTTGCCTTTCCATATTTCCCTGATTTTCTCCCTGTTCCCCCATGAAAAAGTAAAAGAAAGAATATCAGAAAGAATAAATAAAACTACGGAAGACAATAAAGTATGAAGTAAAAAGAAAACCTCAAAACAAACAAAAATATGTGGCAGTACAGTGCTGCTGGTGTCCATGAAATACCCTGTGACAGCCGTTTCCTAATCCTTAGGGAATAATTTTTCCTTCTCAAGTGAGAGACCTTCTTAGCCCTTGGAAACCTGGGTTGATGTTTACTAATTAATTTATATAGAATGGTCCCTTAGCAACCATTTCAAACAGGATCTGTTACCTCTGCTCTCTGGGTTTAAAAGAATGTATCCTTTTCCAGCACAACTGTGTTTATAAAGGCCAGGAGCATGCAGCAGTATTCTAGAGACCGGTATCAAGTAATACTTCCACAACACTTCAGTGATGAAAGGAAATCTTAGAAACTGTGACATTGCTGTTTGATGGTGAAATAAGCTTTTCATATCAGTTAATTTGTAGTTATTGTTTTACCAGATGGGAAGACTTTTAAATCAATGAATAACCACTGTCTGCCATGCTGTATATATTTTCTTAATTACTGGTTTGTTGTAATCTCTCACTTATTCTGAAGTATATAAGCTCTATAAGGAAATGATATTTAGTCTGTTTTGTTCATTTCATACTCAGAATCTAGTCCCGGCCATAGAATAGCCACTCAATAAATATTTGCAAACTGAATAAATGAATACATGAATAAAGATTTTCTCATATTTTGATAAGAGGATAAAAGACAAAGATGAATAATATTTACAAATTTCTTAAGTCACTGTTTGAAGGGATTTTTAATGAATGAGTCTAAGTGCTTCCTAGGGATTTACAAATTATAATGGGAATTTGATTTGATTTTCACTGCAGTTTATGTTACAATGGGATTCTCCTGTAGTGAAACTTGTCACCTCATCCAGGTCTCCTTGCCCTTTCTTGTAATACGTTTTTTTCTTTTAATAGATTTTATTTTTTAAAAGGAGTTTTAGGTTCATAGCAAAATTGAGAGGAAGATCGAGATTACCCATCTATCCCCCTGCCCTCACATTTGCATAGCCTTTCCCATTACCAACATTCCCTGGATCAGAGTGGTACATTTGTTAGAAACAACCTAATCACATGTACCCCAAAACCTAAAATGCAATTAAAAAAAAAAAAGAAATACAAAGGTTTTACTCAAAAAAAAAAAAAAAAGAAACAACCTAATTGGCACATCATAATCACCCACAGTCTACAATCTACATTAGGGTTCACTCTTTCCATCTGGTCCAGGGGTTTATTTGGTTGATTTTTTTTTTTTTTTCTTAATCACTGATTCGATTCTGGAATTCCATATTGGTCTGTTCAGGGTTTCAATTTCTTCCTGATTCAATCTTGGAAGATTGTATTTCCAGGAATTTATCCATTTCCGCTAGATTTTCTAATTGTGTGCATAGAGGTGTTCATAATAATCTCTAAGGATCTTTAGTCTTTCTGTTGGATTATTTGTAAAGTCACCTTTGTCATTTCTGATTGTGCTTATTTGGATCTTCTATCTTGTTTTCTTTGTTGATCTAGCTAGCAGTATATTGATCTCGTTTATCCTTTCAGAAAACAAACTTTTGTGTGTTTTTTTGTTTTGTTTTTTGTTTTTTGTGATGGAGTCTCACTCCGTCCCCCAGACTGGAGTGCAATGCACTCCACTCAACCTCTGCCTTCTAAGTTCTAGTGATTCTCCTGCCTCAGTCTCCCAAGTAGCTGGGATTACAGGTGCCCCCCCCCCCCCACCACGTCTGGGTAGGTTTGATTGATTCTTTATGTGGATTTTTGGATCTCAATTTTGTTCAGTTCTGCCCTGGTTTAGCTATTTCTTGCCTTCCTCTAGATTTGGGGTTAGTTTGTTCTTGATTTTCTAGTTCCTCTAAGTGTGATGTTAGATTGTTAATTTGAGATTTTTCTAACTTTGTGAGGTAGGTGTTAACTTTCCTCTTAACACTACTTTTGCTGCATCCCAGAGACTTTGATATTGTGTCTCTGTTTTCACTGGGTTTAAATACTTTTTTCATTTCTGCTTCAATTTCTTTGTTTGCCCAAAAGTCATTTGAGAGCACATTGTTTAATTTACCTGTAATTGTGTGGTTTTGAGAGGTCTTTTTGGTATTGATTTCTATTTTTATTCTCCTGTGGTTCAAGAGTATGGTTGGTATGATTTTGATATTTTTGCATTTATGGAGATGTACTGTATGATTGAGCATGTGGTTGATCTTAGAGTATGTCTGTGTGTGGATGAGAAAAAATGTATACTTTGTGGTTGGTGGATAGGATATTCTTTTAGGTGTTTATTAAGTCCAATTGGTTGTATCATATTTAAATCCAGAATTTTTTTTTTTGGTAGTCCAGAATTTATTTTTCTGCTTCAATGATCTAACACTGTCAGTGAAGTGTTGAAGTCTCATGGTATTATTGTTTGGCTGTCTAGGTCTTTTTGTAGGCCTAGAAGTACTTGATTTATTATCTGAGTGCTCTTGTGTTGGGTGAGTATATATTTAGAATAGTTTGATCTTCTTGTTGAATTGAACCTTTTATCATTATGTAATGCCCTTCTTTGTACTTTTTTACTGTTGTTAGTTCAAAGTCTCTTTTATCTGATACAAAAATAGTGACCCCTGCTCTTTTTAGTTTTCTATTTGTATCATAGATCTCTCTCTAGCCCTTTATTTTGAGCCTATGAGTGTCATTACATGTGAGATGTGTCTTTTGAAGACAGAAGATGGATGGGTCTTGGTTTTGTATCCAACTTGCTACTCTTTGCCATTTAAGTGAGGTGTTTAACCAATTTACATTCAAAGTTAATATTTATATGTAATGTTTTGATAATATTGTGAAGTTGTTAGCTGGTTGCTTTAGAGTTTGTATTGTGTGATTGCTTTATATGGTGTATGGGCTATGTACTTGAGTGTTTTTCTGGTAATAAGTATTGTTATTTTATGTTTATGTTTAGAACTGTCTTAAAGATCTCATGTGAGGCTAGTCTAGTGGTAACAAATTCCCTTGATCTTTGCTTGTCTGGAAAAGAGATTATTCTTCCACTTATGAAGCATATTTTGACAGGATATTAAATTCTTGGTTGGACTTTAAGAATGCTGAAACTAGACATCTAATTTCTACTGGCTTGTGAGGTTTCTGCTGAGAAGTCCTCTGTCAGGCTGATGGGGTTCTCTTCATGTGTGATCTGACCTTTTTCTCTAGCTGCTTTAAAAGTTTTTGTTTGTTATTTAGCATTGACCTTGGACAGTCTGATGACCAAATGACTTGGGGATGCTCTTTTTTTATAGTGTGTCACAGATGTCCTCTGTATTTCTTATATCTGGAGGTCTGCTCTTTATTATGATTAGGGAAATTTTCTTCAGTTATTTTGTCAAATATGTTTTCCTGGTTTCCTTTTACTTTTTCTTCTTATCTCTCAGAAATCCCAACAATTTCTAGGCTTGTTTGCTTTATATAATCACATATTTCTTGAAGACTTCATTTATTTTTCTTAATTCCTTTCTCTGTATTTTTATCTAACTGGGTTAATTTGAAAGGCAAGTCTTCAAGCCCTGAAATTGTTTCTTCTGCTCAGTCCAGTCTATTGATAGAATTTTCTCTTTCTGTTTTTTGTTGTTGATGATGATGATGATGGGGTCTCTCTCTCTCTCTCTCTCTCACCCCCCTCTCCATATATATACACACATACATACACGTGTATATATATATATATATATATATATATATATACACACACACACACACACACACACACACACACACTCACACATATACATATATATACACACACACACATACTTTAAGTTCTGGGGTACATGTGCAAATCGTGCAGGATTGTTACATAGGTATACGCATACCATGGTGGTTTGCTGCATCCATCCCCATGTCACCAACATTAGGTATTTCTCCTAATGTTAGCTCTCCCCAATTCCCCCCACTCTCTGCTATTCCTCCCCTAGCAGCCCACTCCCCAGTAGGCCCCAGTGTGTGATGTTCCCCTCCCTGTGTCCATGTGTTCTCATTGTTCATCACCCACTTATGAGTGAGAACATGTGGTGTTTGGTTTTTTTATCTTGTGTCAGTTTGCTGAGAATGATGGTTTCCAGCTTCATCTATGTCTCTGCAAAGAACATGAACTCATCCTTTTCTGTGGCTGCATAGTATTCCATGGTGTATACATGCCACATTTTCTTTATCCAGTCTGTCATTGATGAGCATTTGGTTTGGTTCCAAGTCTTTGATATTGTAAACAGTGTCATAATGAACATACATGTGCATGTGTCTTTATAATAGACTGATTTATAATCCTTTGGGTATATACCCAGTAATGAGATTGCTGGGTGAAATGGTATTTCTAGTTCTAGATCCTTGAGGAATCACCACACTGTCTTCCACAATGGTTGAACTAATTTACACTCCCACCCACAGTGTAAAAGTGTTCCTATTTCTCCACATCCTCTCCAGGATCTGTTGTCTCCAGACTTTTTAATAATCATCATTCTAGCTGGCATGAGATGGTATCTCAATGTGGTTTTCATTTGCATTTCTCTAATGACCAGTGATGATGAACATTTCTTTATATGTTTGTTGGCTGCATAAATGTCTTACTTTTAAAAGCGTCTGTTCATATCCTTTGCCTACTTTTTGATGGGGTTGTTTGTTATTTTCTTGTGAATTTGTTATACTTCTTTGTAGATTCTGGATATTACCCCTTTATCAGATGGGTAACTTGCAAACTTATTTTCCCATTCTATTGGTTGCTGGTTCTATCTAATGTTTGTTTGTTTTTCTGTGCAGAAACTCTTGAGTTGAATTAGATCCCATTTGTCTATTTTGGCTTTTGTTGCTATTGTTTTGGTGTTTTAGTCATGAAGTCTTTGCCTATGCCTATGTCCTGAATGGTTTTGCCTAGGTTTTCTTCTAGGGTTTTAGGGTGTTAGGCCTTATGTTTAAATCTTTAACCCATCTGGAGTTAATTTTAGTGTAAGGTGTCAGGAAGGGGTCCAGTTTCTGTTTTCTGCACATGGCTAGCCAGTTTTCCCAACACCATTTATTAAACGGGGACTCCTTTCCCCATTGCTTGTTTCTGTCAGGTTTGCCAAAGATCAGATGGTTGTAGATGTGTGGTGTTACTTCCGAGGCCTCTGTTCTGTTCCACTGGTCTATATCTCTGTTTTGATACCAGTACCACACTGTTTTGATTACTGTAGCCTTGTAGTATACTTTGAAGTCGGGTAGCATGTTCTTTGTTCTTTTTGCTTATGATTGTCTCGGCTATTCAAGCTTCTTTTCGGTTCCATATGAAGTTTAGCATGGTTTTTTCCAGTTCTGTGAAGAAGGGCAGTGGTAGCTGATGGGCAGTTTGGCCATTTTCACGATATTGATTCTTCATAAACATGAGCATGGAATGTTTTTCCATCTGTTTGTGTCCTCTCTTATTTCATTGAGCAGTGGTTTGTAGTTCTCCTTGAAGAGGTCCTTTAAACCCTTTGTTAGTTGTATTCCTAAGTATTTTATTCTCTTTATAGCAATTGTGAATGGGAGTTTGCTCATGTTTTGTCTGTCTCTCTGTTATTGGTATATAGGAATGCTTATGATTTTTGCACATTGATTTTGTATCCTGAGACTTTGCTGAAGTTGCTTATCATCTTAAGGAGATTTGGAGCTGAGATGATGGGATCCTCTAAATATACAATCTTTTCATCTGCAAATAGAGACAAGTTGACTTTCTCTTTTCCTAACTGAATACCTTTTATTTCTTTTTCTTGCTTGATTGCTCTGGCCAGAACTTCCAATATATATTGAATAGGAGTGATTAGAGAGAGCACCATTGTCTAGTGCCAGTTTTCAAAGGGAATGTGTCCAGTTTTTGCCCATTCAGTATGATACTGGCTGTGGGTTTGTCATACATACTACGTTCCATCGATACCTAGTTTATTGAGAGTTTTTAGCATGAAGGGCTGTTGAATTTTGTTGAAGGCCTCCTCTGCATCTGTTGAGACAATCATGTGGTTTTTGTGTTTGGTTCTGTTTATGTGGTGAATTACATTTATAGATTTGTATATGTTGAACCAGACTTGAATCCCCAGGATGAAGCCTCCTTGATCGTGATGGGTAAGCTTTTTGATGTGCTGTTGGATTCAGTTTGCCAGCATTTTATTGAATATTTTCACATCAGTGTTCATCATGGATATTGGCCTGAAATTTTCTTTTTTAATTGTGTCTCTGCCAGAGTTTGGTATCAGGATGATGTTGGTCTCATTAAATGAGTTAGAGAGGATTCCTTCTTTTTGTATTGTTTGGAATCGTTTCAGAAGGAATGGTACCAGCTCATCTTTGTACGTCTGGTAGAATTCAGCTGTGAACCTGTCTGGTCCTGGACTTTTTTTGGTTGTTAGGCTATTAATTGCTGCCTCAACTTCAGACCTTGTTATTGGTCTGTTCAGGGATTCAGCTTCCTCCTGGTTTAGTCTTGGGATCTTGTAAGTGTCCAGGAATTTATCCATTTCTTCTGTATTTACTGGTTTATGTGCATAGAGGTGTTTGTAGTAATCTCTGATAGTAGTTTGTATTTCTGTGGAATCAGTGGTGATATCCCCTTTATCATATTTTATTGCGTCTATTTGATTATTCTCTCTTTTCTTTTTTATTAGTCTGGCTAGTAGTCTATCTATTTTGTTGATCTTTTTAAAAAACTAGCTCCTGGATTCATTTACTTTTTTTGAAGGGTCTTTTTCTGTCTCTGTCTCCTTCAGTTCTTCTCTTATCTTAGTTATTTCTTGTCTTCTGCTAGCTTTTGAATTTGTTTTCTCTTGCTTCTCTAGTTCTTTCCATTTTGACAATAGGGTGTCAATTTTAGATCTTTCCTTGTATCTCAAATTTTTCCTTTCCTGGGCATTTAGTGCTATAAATTTCCCTCTAAACACTGCTTTAAATGTTTCCCAAAGATTCTGGTATGTTTTTTCATTGTTGTCATTGTTTTCAAAGAACATGTTTATTTCTGCTTTCATTTCATTATTTATTCAGTGGTCGTTCAGATACAGGTTGTTCAGTTTCCATGAAGTTGTGTGGTTCTGAGTTAGTTTCTTAATCCTGAGTTCTAATTTGATTGCCCTGTGGTCTGAGAGACTGGTTGTTATGATTTCCATTCTTTTGCATTTGCTGAAGAGTGATTTACTTCCATTTACATTGTCAATTTTGGAGTAAGTGCGATGTGGTGTGAGGAGAACATATATTCTATGGATTTGGGGTGGACAGTTCTGTAGATGTCTGTTAGGTCCACTTGGTCCAGATCTGAATTCAAGTCCTGGGTATCCTTGTCAATTTTCTGTCTCATTCATCTGTCTAATATTGACAGTAGAGGGTTAAAGTCTCCCACTATTATCGTGTGGGAGTCTGAGTGTCTTTGTAGGTCATTAAGAACTTGCTTTATGTATCTGGGTGCCCTGCATTGGGTGCATATATATTTAGGATAGTTAGCTCTTCTTGTTGCATTGATCCCTTTACCATTATGTAATACCCTTCTTTGTCTCTTTTGATCTTTGTTGGCTTAAAATCTGTTTTATCAGAGAATAGGTTTGCAATCTCTGCTTTTTATTGCTCTCCATTTGCTTGGTAAATCTTCCTCCATTCATTTATTTTGAGTCTATGTGTGTCTTTGCATGTGAGATGGGTCTCCCAACTGCAGCACACCAATGGGTCTTGACTCTTTATTCAATTTGCCAGTCTGTGTCTTTTGATTGGGACATTTAGCCCATTTATGTTTAAGGTTAATATTGTTATGTGTGAATTTGATCCTGCCATTTTGATGCTAGCTTGTTGTTTTGCCTGTTAGTTGATGCAGTTTCTTCATTGTGTCAATGGTCTTTACCATTTGGTAAGTTTTTGCAGTGGCTGGTACTGGTTGTTCCTTTCCATGTTTAGTGCTTCCTTCAGGAGCTCTTGTAAGGCAGGCCTGGTGATGACGAAATCTCTCAGCAATTGCTTGTTCGTAAAGGGTTTTATTTTTCCTTCACTTATGAAGCTTAGTTTGGCTGAAAATGAAATTCTGGGTTGAAAGTTCTTTTCTTTAAGTATGTTGAATATTGGCCCTCAGTCTCTTCTGGATTGTTAGGTTTCTGATGAGATCTGCTGTGATTCTGATGGGCTTCCTTTTGTGGGTAGCCTGACTTTTATCTCTGGCTGCCCTTAGCACTTTTTCCTTCATTTCAACCCTGGTGAACCTGATGATTATGTGCCTTGAGGTTGCCCTTCTTGAGGAATATCATTGTGGTGTTCTCTGTATTTCCTAGATTTGAATGTTGGCCTGCCTTGCTAGGTTGGAAGAGTTCTCCTGGATAATATCCTGGAGAGTGTTTTCCAGCTTGGTTCCATTACTCCCGTCACATTCAGGTACACCGATCAAAAATAGATGAGGTCTTTTCACATAATCCCATATTTCTTGGAGGCTTTGTTCATTTCTTTCCACTCTTTTTTCTCTAATCTTGCCTTGTCATTTTATTTCATTGAGTTGATCTTCAATCTCTGATATCCTTTATCCTGCTTGATTGATTTGGCTATTGGAACTTGTACATGCTTTGCGAAGTTCTCATGCTGTGTTTTTCAGCTCCATCAAGTCATTTATGTTGTTCTCTAAGCTGGTTATTCTAGTTAGCATTTCATCTAACCATTTTTCAAGGTTCTTAGTTTCTTTACATTGTGTTAGAACATGCTCCTTTGGCTTGGAGGAGTTCGTTATTACCCACCTTCTGAAGCCTGCTTCTGTCAATTCATCAAACTCATTCTCCATCCAGTTTTGTTCCCTTGCTGGTGAGAAGTTGTGATCCTTTGGAGGGGAAGAAGCTTTCTGGTTTTTGGTGATTTAAGCCTTTTGCACTGGTTTTTTTCCCATCTTTGTGGATTTATCTACCTTTTGTCTTGGAAGCTGGTGATTTTTGGATGGGGTATCTGAGTGGATGTCCTTTCTGTTGATGTTGAAGCTATTTCTGTTTTGTAGTTTTCCTTCTAACAGACAGGCTCCTCTGATGCAGGACTGCTGGAGGTCCACTCCAGACCCTGCTTGCCTTGGAAGCACCCATGGGAGCTGCAGAACAGCAAGGATTTCTGCCTCTGCCTTCCTCTGATGTCTTCATCCCAGAGGAGTACCCACCAGGTGTCAGCCAGAGCTCTCCTGTATGAGGTGACTCTTTGGATATACAGGGGTCAGGGAGCCACTTGAGGAGGCAGTCTGTCTCTTAACAGAGCTCAAGTGCTGTGCTGGGAGCTCCATTGTTCCCTTCAGAGCTGCTGGTCAGGGACATTTAAGTCTGCTGCAGCGGGAGTCACAACTGCTCCTTTTCCCAGGTGCTCTGTCCTGGGAAGGTGTGGCTTTATTTGTAAGTCCCTGATGGGTTGCTGCCTTTTTTCAGTGATGCCCTGCCCAGCAAGGAGGGAGTCTAGTCACAGTCTGCCTGCAGACACCTTGCTGAGCTGCCGTCGGCTCTGCCCAACTGCTGTGTAAACTTCCTTGCTATTTTGTTTACACAGGCAAGGTTAGAACTGCTGGGGTAATGGTGGACGCCCCTCAACCCAACAGAGCTTTACAGTCCCAGGTTGAGCTCAAACTACTATGCTGGTTGTGAAACTCTCAAGCCAGTGGGTTTCAGTTTGCTGGTTTTTTGGGGGTGGAACTTGCTGAACTAGATTACCTGGCTCCTTCCCTTCAGCTCCCTTTTTTTTCAGGGGAATGGGTGGTTCTGTCTCACATGTGTTCCAGGCGCTGGCTAAAACGGCCTCCCAGTTTTGTCCTGGAAACCACAGCACCGGTGTTCTTGGCACCAGTGGGAATCTCCTGGTCTGTGGGCTGTAAAGACCGTGGGAAAAGCACAGTATCTGAGCTGGAGTGCCACAGTGTCTGGAAAAGTCCTCGATGGTCTCCCTTGGGTAGGAGAGGGAGTCTTATGGCCCCTTGCACTACCTGGGTGGGGCAGTGCCCCATCCTGCCTCAGTTTTCTCTCCTTTGGCTACACCTCCTATCTAACCGGTCATACTGAGATGGACCTGGTACCTCATTTCGATATGCAGAGATCACTCACCTTCTGCATTGCTCTCACTGGGAACTATGCTCTGGAGCTGTTCCTATTCGGCCATCTTTGCAGAAGTCCAGCATTTTCCATGTATTTTGAAATTCCTTAGGTAAATTTTTCAATTCCAGAAGTTCTGATTTCTTTTTAAAATGTTTATTTCTTCCTGTGTTTCCTAGATTGCTTTAGAAGTTTCTTCATGTTGATTGTCAAACTTGCCTTGCATCTCATTGAGCTTCCTTGCAATTCATGCTTGGAATTTTTACCTTTTTGTCATTTTTTACTTTCCATTTAGGTTAGGAACCATTGCTGAAGAGCAAGTGTAATCTTTCTGTGGTGTCAATATATTCGGATTTTTTATAGTGCCAGGATTTTTGTGCTGGTACCTTAACATGTGGAGACATCAACACTTCTAGTTTTTGTAATTATTTTTGTGCACATGGGAATTTTTCTTTTTCTTTCTTTCCATACAATATTACTGTTCTTTTTTCTTCCTTTTTTTTAAATTATTTTTTTTCTTTTCCTTCGTCTTTTCCTTCTTCCCTAGGGGCTGAGACTGTAGAGAATGCTGAGTAAGGCCTTCAGTTTTGCTTCCATAGTTACATGTACTTCTGTTGGCAGGTTTTGTATTGGGCTGTGTTGTATGACCTGTAAGCCAGTAGATGGTACTTATGGGTAAGTGCTTGCCGTGGCCAATGTGGCTGGGTATATGCCTGATCCTTGTTTACTGGGAGAAGCTCTCTATTACTTCACACAATGGGCTGATCCATGAAGTGCACAGTGAACTAAGCTCCCTACCCAGCCCTCAGGAGATGAGGGGCAAGTTGCGTGGGGACATACCAGACAGGCCTGTCTACAGGTCCCCTAATGGCAGGCACCAGCTCTAAGGGATAACACAGTAGGCATCCATAAAGCACCCAGAAGTATGCCTAGATGTGAAACTGGGAAACTCCCTCAGCCCCAAGCTCTTGCAGAGGGAGAGAGGGACAACCTAAATTCCTAATCGAGAAAAGTGGGTGTTCTAGAGACCTGGAGGATCTCCCTGCGTGTGGAGTGCCCTGCTACAGCAGAATCTCTAAAAATTTTAATATTCATGATTTCCAGCTTATCAGTTTCTTATTTCATGGATTGTGACTTTGGTGTCATATCGCGAAAGTTGTCCCAAATACCAAAGTCACCTAAATTTTCTCCTAAATTATCTTCTAGGAGTTTTAGAGTTTTACATTTTACATTTAGGTTGGTGATCTATATCAAGTTTATTTTGTGAAGGTTGAAGGTTTTTACCTAGATTCATTTATCTTCTGCATGTTATCGTCCGCTTACTCTAGCACTATTTGTTGAAAAGATCACCTCTTCTCCATTGTATTGCTTTTGCTCCCTTTTCAAAGATCAGTTGACTAAATTTATGTGGGTCCATTTCTGAGTTCTCTTTTGTCTTCCATTGGTCTATTTGTCTTTTTTTTTTTTTTTTTTTTTTTGTCAGTGCCATACTGTCTTAATTACTGCAGCTTTATAGTCAATCTTGAAGTCAGGTAGTATTAGTCTTCCAACTTTGTTCTCC
The DNA here is from genome assembly GCA_963574635.1 of Cheracebus regulus. Taxonomy (NCBI): domain Eukaryota; kingdom Metazoa; phylum Chordata; class Mammalia; order Primates; family Pitheciidae; genus Cheracebus; species Cheracebus regulus. The sequence continues at coordinate 34,665 of CAUYQU010015014.1, forward strand.
TTCAATATTGTGTATTCTGGGTGTTTTGTCTATCTATATAAACTTTAGAATTAATTTGTTGGTATGCACAAAATAACTTGCTGGAATTTTGATTGGGATTACATTGAATTTATAAATCAAATTAGGAAGAACTCACTTGACAACACTGAGTCTTCCTATTCATGAGCATGAAATATCTATTTCTTCTTTGATTTCTTTCATCAGCCTTGTTTAATTTTTAGTATAGTTTTCTTAAGTGCCATCTTTCCTCAGTTCTGAGGATCTGCATAAAATTCAGTGAATTCCTCTTCTATACCCCAGTCACCTCTGTTATGGAGTTTTCATACTCAGGCAATGATCCCCTTTTCCTAAGCACCTCAGGGCCAGGTACCAGACAACTGAAGACAGCCCCTATGCACCAGTGTTTGCTGAACTTACTCGGAGTAGACAGTCCTAAACTTAGCTACCCTCTCTTGCCCATTCCTTCCATGCTTGCCCACAGTTCTGCTTTCTCCCTCTGCCTCAGAACTGACCCTGGCGCTTCCCCTGAGTGGTCTTATGTTAGAGATAGTGGGGTTGAGGGGTTTCTGTGTTCTCCCAAGAAAACTGTGGACATAAAAACACCACCACCACCATAGAACACTATGCAGCCATAAAAAGGATGAGTTCATGACATTTGTGGGGACATGGATGAAGCTGGAATCCATCATTCTCAGCAAACTAACACAAGAACAGAAAAACAAACATATGTTCTCACTCATAAGTGGGTGTCAGACAATGAGAACACATGGATACAGGGAGGGGAACATCACACACTGGGGCCTGTTAAGGGGTGGAGCACTAGGGGAGGGATAGCATTAGGAGAAATACCTAATGTAGATGACTGGGTGATGGATGCAGCCAACCACCATGGCATATATATACCTGTGTAACAAACCTACACATTCTGCACATGTACCTCAGACATTAAAGTATTAAAAAAAAAAAAACTCAGTGGGGAAAAAAACTACAACTCTTTCTAGTTAGCCTCTCTTGATCTATGAATGGCCTTATCATACCTCACCCAAGGTAACAGAGTTATTAAACACGCCACCATCGCAAGGTCTCCAGCTGATGTATCTGTGCTTCTCTTTCTGGCCCCACTCTCTTGCTGCTGGAGTGAACTTTGCTGTTCACATGGAAAGCTGAAAGTTCTGGAGAACTAACTGCCAGAGAATAGCCTTTAGCCAATGGCTAATTGGGATGACTGTATAAATACCCAGTTCTCTTCTGCTCAGATCCAGTAACTCCGAGGCATGCATTTTACGCCATTTCCCAGCCTTTCCCCAGCATCTGTCTTCTTATATTGCTAGCTAGATACCATCTTTATTGCCTGCCTTCTCTTTGCTGTTCCACTTTCCCATCCCCTGACCCATGTTTTCCTTTACTTTATCAGTAAACTACTTGAACTGTTAGTTTTCTATGGTAGCCATGAGAAACTGACACAACAAAAACGTCTTCCTCCAAACTTTTAGAGGCCAGAAGTCTGAAATCAAAGTACAGGGTGTGAGCCACACTCCTTTTGCTGGCTTTACAGGAGCATCCTTGCTTGTCTTTTCCAGCTGCTAGTGCCTTCAGGGACAGCTTGGCTTGTGGCAGGATAACTTTAATCTCTGCTTCCAACATCACACTGCTTTCTCCTCTTCTATAGTCAAAGATCCTCCTGTCCTCCTTTTCTAAGGAAAACTGTTATTGGACTGAGGGCCCCCTAATTCAGGATGATCACATTTCAAGAATCTTAGCTTAGTTACATCTCAAAGGCTCTTTCTCCAAATAAGGTCACATTCACAGGTTCTCATTGGATGTATCTTTTGGAGGAGAATGCCATTCAACTCACTGTAGATCTGAATCCTTGTTTAAATGTATGGTTCTGGAAGGAACCCAAACTATGACTTTTGTGTCATGTAAAATTAATTTAGATGGTTTCAGAGTAGTTAAGAGTTCACGATTTAGTGACTAGGATCCAGACCCATCCTTTCCTCTGTGGATGCTTTCAGAAAACTGCTGTCTGTACAGGGAAATAGTTTCTATTTCTTAGTTTCAGCTTGGCTTCTATACAACTGAAATGAGTAATGAAGCAAAATTTCATTCTTATCTGTAAGTGTTTATAGCCTTTGGAACATTTCTATAGCAAGGGGAGAAGTGAACCTCATTACTTCAGAAAGAATTACTTTTCTTCTTTTTCTTTTTATTTTCTATGACATTTTTGCCCAACATACAGAAGCATGTCTGAATCCAGAATCCCCAACCTCTCCTTTTAGTCAGGTCACTTCTCCTAAAGATTAATGCAAATGAAAGTCTTGCACAAATATCTCTAATCAGTGTCAGACAAATACCAATCAGATTCTTTGTGCTCTGGCTCAGTAGGATGCTATTAAGTTGATTGAAAACCAGACCTGTGCATCCCGCCAGCACTAGTCCTGCCCGGCCCAGTCACATCATGGTGATCTTCCCCACTTTTTGTAGCTGTCAGCTCAGTATGGTTGATCGTCTGGAGAAAAACAACTGGAGTTGAAACTATGGTGTGGTACAAATTCTGTTTTGAAATCCCAGTTTGAAAATACACTGTCTGTTGTATCTACAGCAAAGACTTTTGATAGTAATTAATATGCATTCAACTTTGTTTATGCTTAAAGAAAAGACATAACCAGAAAGCTTACCTGCAATGTACATGAGAACATGTCATAATTTAAAAGATATCTGGGCATGCTGCGCTATGCAGAGCAGGATGCTATATCCCACAGACTGCCATCGTACTTAATTCCTAGCCTAAGAAACAGAAGAAGGGCAAATGATCTGAAAAATGTACCTCCACCCCAAAACACTTATGAACATATATAACATATACAATACTATGTGAATAATAATAAATATGTAATGTGCGTATTATGTTGTTATACCCACACATATATACCTATTATGTACATGTATTATATATACACATAATACAACATACTTTATATATCAGAGTATATATATAGTTGTGTATTTATGTGTAACTTATTTGAACCTCAATATCCTCATCTATAAAATGAGGGTTACAGTGTCTAACTCAGAGATTAGTTTGATGATTAAATAAGTTATTTAATTAGTGTGCTTAACATAAAGCCTGGCATATAAGAGGAACACACTTGTAGTGAGTTTCTTGTTCCTGACATTTATGCATTAAAACCAAATACATGGAAATGTAACCATGTATAAAATTTTTAATATGTATTACTTTCAAAGGTTACTAGAGAAAAGAATCAAGGATCATATTTATTTTCTAAGTGGAAAAGTCAAAATTTATTTTCAGTAAATCACGGCATCAAAAATAATTGAGTTAGTGTTTAGTCTTTCTCTGTATCTCTTACTTTATACCATCTATAAATATTCAGAATTCTCCATTTCACTTTTATTCTGAAATTTTCATTTTGGATACTACCAGGTTCAGATTTGTATACATCATCTCTCTTTTTAAAAAGAGATGACTTAATATAGTTTATTAAACTAAACTATTTTTAGGTTTGCTTTTATTTTTAAAATCTATGTTGATATACATAAAACATATAGTAAACAGAATCATAAATGAATTATTAATACATTTGTGTAATGAATTAAAGAAAACTTCAAATTCTTTGATATTCCTCCCATCAAGTTTTAGGGTCTACACCCCTCCCCTTTCATCCAAATAGTTTCTCTGACTGTTTAACAAAGTGACTATTGCCAAAACAATGCTGTAATGGTTTCCAGGCACAGACCTTAAGAAATTAGCAATGTTTTCTTCTTCTCCATAAGAATGCTGTCTCCAGGAACCCTGAAACACTGTGTAAGAAGTGTGACTACTCTAAGACCAACAAATTGGATTGTGAGGTCACTTGCAGGTGCTCCAGCTGCTGGCCACATTGAGCCCGCACCTCCCACCACCCCTGCCAGTATGCCAAACATCTGCATGACATCATTTTCAGCCCTCTATGTAGTCCAACCACCAGCTGAATTCCACTAACGTGCTTCAGTCAATACCACAGGGAGCAGAACAGTTGCTGTGCTGGGCATTGCCAACATTCCTAACCCCTAGAACTGTGTAATACAATCAAACAGGTAGTTTTAAGCTACTAAGTTTTGAGGGTAATTGGCTATATAACAATAGATAGTCACAACAATAGGTCTACAAAAAGGGAAGTACAGTGTGTTTCTCTCACTATAGGAATAATTAGTATGGATTCAGAGGATATGTTGTGATTGCCAGTAAATTGAAATGGATCACTAGAATTAGAAAAAAAACCGATAATTTTAGCAACTAAGATAATTATATGAGTATTTCTTGGTCATCTTATTCAAACCTGGAAATATTTCATGATCAGTGGTGATTTAAAATATGGTTTTTTCTTTTAAAACTCCATATTTTAGGAGATTATTGTGAATCTCTGATTCAGACGTCTGAAATTCCCTTGTGAGGGTATAAACATAAGTTAACATCAGTTTTACTTAAGTGTAAAAAACTCCTGAAATAACTATCATTATAGCAAATTCAATGTAATACTGTTCTCTGGTAACACTACAGTTCAGAAGTGAGTGATAAATTAAGTTTTGTGTGAATCTGGAAACCATCATTCTCAGCAAACTGACACAAGAACAGAAAATCAAACACCGCATGTTCTCACTCATAGGCTGGTGTTGAACAATGAGAACACATGGACACAGGGAGGGGAGCATCACACACTGGGGTCTGTTGAGGTGAGCCAAGGGAGGGACAGTGTGGGAGTGGGGAGGTCAGGAGGGATAATATGGGGAGAAATGCCAGATGTAGGTGACGGGAGGATGGAGGCAGCAAACCACATTGCCGTATGTGTACCTATGCAACAATCCTACGTGACCTGCACATGTACCCCAGAACCTAAACTACAATAAAAAAGAAAGAAAAGAAAATACCAGTGGGCAACAAGAGAGCATAATAATTACTTAGGTCACCTGAGTATTGAGACATGTTAGAAATACTTAAAATATAATTAGTTAAGATGAATTGCAAATACGCTGCTTGCTTGAAATCTCCTTCTTCACTTTCCACCTGTCAGTTACTCTCCCCTTTCTTTATACTGCACATTTCCCCAGGATAATGAAGGGAGTATTGCATCTCTTTTCAAGGCTTTAGCTAAAAAATTCCTATTCAAAACATAAAACACATTTGAAAAGACCCAGATTTATATTTCTACTCTTGTCCTTTTCACTGAATTCCAGACCTATATTTTCAATTGCATAAAAATATGTCCATTTAGATAACTCTCTAATACTTCAAACATGTCCATTTTTTTTAAAAAAAAAAAAGACTCATTAGATCCAACTGCATAATCATTCAAATCTATCAAGCTAGAAACTTTAGGGTGGCTTTTATCTTCCTCTTCGATCATCCTATAGATAATTGAACTTCAAATCCTGTGATTTCTATCTGCGAAACATTGCTTCTAGGCTGTCTCATGTCCCTCTCTCCACACAATTTAGACGCTCATCATTTATTTTCTGCACTTGTGTGATAATCTCTCTCTCTTTTAAGGCAAATCACTTCAAGATTTGTTTTTAAAAACATGTCCAAAAGGAAACAAAATACAGCAAGAAAAAAGTTTCCTTTCAACATAGTGCTGGAAAAAGCTGTGTCCCATCTGAGAAAATAACATGATTTCTCCATTCTGATTAAATGAATGCAAAAATGTTAAATGTGAATTGTATTAAATTGTAACTTACAGAAGTATGCAGAAATTGTAAATGTAATGTTTAGTGAATTTTCAAAAAATGAACACACTTGTAACTTTTTATGTGTAATCACTACACATAAAAAAAGAAAACTAGCACTTTCCAAAACCTCTTGCTTTTTCTCCTCCCAAAGGTGACCACTCATAGGACTTCCACTGTTGTCAGTTAGCTTTTTCTATTTTTGAACTTTACATAAATGGCCTAATGGTATAATTCACTTGTGTCTGTTTTCTTTTGCTTAACTATGAAGTTGATGTTTATTCATGTTATATCTAACCGTACTTTGTTCTTGTTATATACTCTTCCCATTTTGTTGATATATTACAGTTTATTTATCCAGTCTGCCATTGATAGACATTTGAGTTTTTTAGATTTAGGCTATTATGAAGAGTGCTATCGTGAACATATTTTACTCATCTTTGGGTTAAATATACATGCAGTTTTGTTAGCTATGTCTCTAGGTAGGCAAATGTTGGGTTGCAGACGTGTTCGTCTTTATAAATACTGCTGAATGCTTTTCCCAAGTGGTTATAGAGTTTTTTTTTTGGTTTATTGTAGCAGTATATAGGAATATCCCTTAATCCAAATCTTGGTAGCAGTTTGTGTCATTAGTATGTTCAGTCTTAGCCATTTAGTGAGCATATGGTTTTATTTGTTGGACTTAAATTATACTCCATGCTGACTAATGAGATTGGCTCTATTTTTATATGTTTATTGATGATTTGAATATTTTTTTAATGAAATGCCCTTTCAAACATTTTGAACATTTTTAAAAAGTTGGGTGGTTGCTATGACTTGAATTTTTGGTAGAAGTTCTTTACAAATTTCTCACATGATTCTGTTCTTGACATATTCATGGCAACAATTTTTTATTCTGTGCCCTGCCTTGTTACTCTTATGAGTCTTTTGATAAACATAGGCTTTTCATTTTAATATGATCTAATTTACCCAGACTTTCCATTTTGGTTTTTCTTTAAAAATGAATCTCTGCATACATGCTATTTTCTAGAATGTTTATTGATTTACCTTTAACGGGCTGGGCCCTGTGGCTTACTCCTGTAGTTCCAGCACTTCGGGAGGGTGAGGTGATCAGATTACTTGAGCCCAGGAGTTCAAGATCACCCTTGACAAATTGGCAAAACTACAAAACATACAAAAAATTAACTGGGTATGGTGGTGCATGCCAATAGTCCCAGATACTCAGGAGGCTGAAGTGGGAGGATTGCCTGAGCCCAGGAGGCTGAGGATTCAGTGAGCCAAGATTTCACCACTACACTCCAGCCTGGGTGACAGAGCAAAACTCTGTCTTCAAAAAAAAAAAAATACCTTTAACCGTTTGATCTATGAACCATCTGGAATTAATTTTTGTGCATGGTGTGACATATGGATAAAACTTACACTTTTTCCATATAGATATTCAGTGAGCCTAATGCTGTTTATTGAAAAGGCCGTCTTTTTTTCACTGCAGCATAGTGGTTTCTCTTTATAGACTGATTATTGCATGTTTGGATCAATTTCTTTATTAATATTATTTATTAATATTTATTCAATTGATCTATTTAGGTATCCTTATAATAATACCATGCTGCCTGAATCATTATAGCTTTATAGTAAGTCACAAGATTTCAGAGTAAGATTTCTAACTTTGTTCTGTTTCTTCAAAATTATCTTGGCTGTTTTCTTCTTTCTTTTTTTGTTTTTTTGAGATAGAGTTTCGTTCTTGTTTCCCAGGCTGGAGTCCAATGGTGAGATCTTGGCTTACTGCAACCTTTGTCACCCAGATTTAAGCAATTCTCCTGCCTCAGCCTCCCCAGTAGCTGGGAATATAGGCACCCACCACCATGCCCGGCTAATTTGTTGCATTTTTAGTAGAGATGGGGTTTCACCATGTTGGCCAGGGTGGTTGCAAACTCCTGATCTCAAGTGACCCACCCACCTTGGCATCCCAAAGTGTTGGGATGACAGGCATGAGCCCCTGTGCCCAGTCTATCTTGGCTATGTTCTGATCTTATAATTTGTACTCAAATTTTAGGATAGGTTTAACAACCTTCACAAAACTAATCAAATATTAATTTTGATTGTTTTGCATTTATGCCTCAATTTTTAAAAAGTTTATCTTTAAAATATGAAGCCTTTCAATCTATGAGTGTGGCGCATTCCTTCATTTATTTAGGTGTCTATTTCCTCTCATAATGTTTTGTATCAAACGTGATCAAACTGTAATCCTCATTTTGTCATAGCTGACTGTAGTCTCAAGGAACTCTCCTGCCCTCCTTATTTCCTGCCATTCCCCATCATCTGTGCATCTTTCCAAATTCTTTGAACTTCGTAGCATGTCTAGAATACAAAAGGCTATTTCTTACTTCTTTGCCTTTGTATGACTTTTTTTTTTCTATTTCTCAGAATTTTTCTTCTCTTCTGTGTCTTGCAATTTCCTAGTAATAGTTGAAAACAAAGTTCAATTCCAACTATCTCTGTTAAATCTTCCCTTGCAGAGTAAATTATATTGTGCTACGTGGATTGATAATACATTTTCATATCACTGTATTTAATTCATATCACTTTCTTCCACTAAATGAACTCCTCAAGGGGCAAGACCTGCATTTCATTTGTCTTTGTGCCACCAGTACTTTGCACAATTCTTAGCTGAGCAAGAGTTCAACTAGGACAGGTACAGCAGCTTATGCCTGTAATCTCAACACTTTGGGAGGCTGCGCCAGGAGGATTGCTTGAGCCCAGGAGGTCAAGGCTGCAGTTTCATGCCACTGCACTCTAGCCTGGGTAGCAGAGTGACATATTCTAAAAAAAAAAGTTCAACTATTATTTACTGAATGAATGAATGTTTCCTCATTAGCTAATCTCAACCAATGTATGTACTCAGGCACACAAAATTAGAAAGAACTTTATATAACTTTCAAGTTTCAGAGTGTCTGAGGGTTACCTGGTATTTGAAATAAACTAAGTAAAAATATAACAAATATACCTTAAAACCCATATCTCAAGAAAAATCTAAGAACCTTCCTATTGCTGTGTTTCCAATTTCTCTTGTAGTTTAGTGATGCTTATTGTGTATTCCATAGAATGCCTACATCAGGATCATGTGCAGTGATATATCAGATACCCTGGCCTCAAATCTGAACTCACAACTTCCAAATCAGAAAACAAGGGCTTGAGAGTATGTGTTTCTTACAAGTGTCTGAGATAATACTCACCCACATTGACTCTAGAGATTCATGGGCCTAGAAATAGACTTTTGGATCATTCTTTTAAATGAAAGGTAGATCAGCAAGGAGAACTATCCCTTCAGGATTATGGCTTTAGAATCTCTCCCTGACTTTCATTCCTTCTGGGAAGAGTCAGAGTAGCCTGAAATTAGGCTTCCAGAATTAGAGTAATCTGAAGGCTTTAGCAGCAGGCTGTTTCAATTAAAAACAGAGTATACATAAGACTAATACTATCAAAGGTAAGGATAAAGGGAAGCCTAAAGAGAACTGTGTCCTGTTATTATTATGGAAATCCTCCATATCGGATGCCAATCCAGGTCAAAGTTGATTGACTCCTTAGTTCCTGTCCATCCTACTTTAACCACAGTCTCTTCCTGTGGTGACATGGACCTGGTCCAGAAACTAACACTTACAATTCTATTTCCATTGTAAGAATGGTTAAAGAGCAGTCCTTGAGGGTCAGGATTGGCCATTTGTGGTAGTCCGTATAAAAGGCAAAAGAAGCAGTAAGTGGATTATTTCTTCCCCATCCAGGGCACCATGGCCATCTGGATTGTGGATATGCAGGGGTGTGTGTGTATATGTGTGTGTGCATATTTTCTAGAATGAAAATACTCATTTCTTGTGCCCCTTTTCACTTCAACAATGTAAGCTATTTTATTCCACCCAGGAGCTTTGTAATGAAAAAGGTCCCTTGTGTTTTCATGAAATCCAATGAGTTAATAACAGAAGGTCAGTTTGTAACACTAAAATGCCAGTATGCAGGGAAATGGAGGGAACTCCGATGGTTTGCAGCTTAGCAAAGTCAGAACTAAGTAAAAACCCTTTAAACTAGGCAGAATACAAACTAGAAGAATATTTCAGCATCACTTATTATGATGCGGATTTTTGTATTTCTTCATTATAAATATCTTTCCACGTTCACTTTTGCTGCCTGAAGTTTGTGTGCTCAGGGACAGGTAACAGCATGGAGAGAGAAAACTGTTCTGCATTTGGAATCAAAGTGTTCAGTTACTGGGAGAACGTAGTCCCCTGGGACATATGCTGAGGCAGTAAGGGCTGGTCCATTTCCAGATGGAGCTGTTGCACAAAACCACAGAAAGATTGTGAATTTGATTTCTTATCTAACAAAGCTTCATTTCAGATACAGCTGCCGGAGGATCCTGTTCCGAAACAGGTTTACAAGAGAGCCAACAAACACTGTAAAAATCATTCTAAGCAAAGATCATGCAATAAATGCGTAACAATCTGTATTATCTGTAGACTACCATAGTTAACACTAAGTCAGATTACTCAATAATTCCAAATCAATGCTTCCATTGCTATTTGAGGAAAGATACTGAGAAAAAAAAATGACAGTTCTTCTTTGGGGACAGGTCACATCAAGATGTCAGTATTAAGATGAAGCTTCCTTCAAAGTTTTTTAATGTTGGAGCATGATAAGCTTTAGAAAAATGGTGGTAAGTAACATGGACCTACACTTCCCAATAATATTCAAAATATCTTCTGAAATTAGCAAATGTTGGAGTCATGAGCATGAAGGGTATAGGCTTACCCAACACCAACTTCACAGTTAAATGTGCCTAAAATGTGACATATATCAGTGGTATCAATTTCCAGTAAAGGAATAGAGACCCCAATGCTTATAGAATCATGAATTGCCCACAGCCAGTTCCAGGACAAAATTTACTCACATGGAATGATATTAATATTTGCTCAGAGTAGACTATTAGTTCTCAAAATATTGTGAAAGCAAATATGTCAGAAACACTAGAGGCAATTCTCTGATCACTAACAGTGTTCATCTTACTAAAAGTATGATAGAACCTGAAATTAATTTTGTTAATTTTATATGTGAAACAAAGATGAGGTGTCTAATATAAGTCCCAGCTGCAGTGAGTTGAGATATAAAGCAGCATAATGAATCATTCGATGCCTAATGTCCATCATAATCACTGTATCACTGGCGGGGCACAGGCAGTGTCTTTCAACCCAGGTAGCACATGCTGGGGAGCTTTAAAAAATTTTGATGCCTGAGGTTTTCCCCTCTCATTCTTTTTAATACATCTGGGGTATGCCACAGGCATCAGTATTTTTTTTAAAGCTCCCTCAGGTGATTGTAATGTACTACTGAGGCCATGTGCCACTAATCACTGGTGTAGGGTATTATTTCTCAACTTTGTACTAGTTAAAATCACCTGAGAAACTTTTTTAAAATATTCCGCTGTAGTCTGGGCCCCATCTCAGACCAATAAAATCAGAATGAGAAACTTGTAAATACCGGATTTTTTTTTTAAAAAAAAGGTCTAGGTCATTGTATTTTACAACCAGGGTTGGGAATTACAGACAGGGTTAGCTTTCTCACACAGCAAGTTAAATGCATTTTAGTAGCTTTTTAAAAAAAATTCTTGCCTGTGAAAACACGTTATTTTGATTGTCAGGAGTCTATCATATATGTGTATACATGTTCATTCATACACACATGCTCATGATGGGATTGCACTGAACTTGAATATTTGTATCAGAATTTCAACATCAGAAAAATACTGCCAGAAAAGACACTGGAGTTTTTTTCTCATTTGTAAAACCGGGACAGATGATTCTCATCTCAGGTTCTGTGAGTAGAAAATCTTTCCTCCAGGAGATACTGTCATTCAGCTGTTCAAATCCTAATGTGCTTGAAAATTGCTGATGTGCTAGATACTTTTTTCTTTCCAAAGGAGTTGGTTATGAAACATCTAAAAATGAAGCATGAGACAAAAGGGAGAGTTGACTTATAATTGCTCTGTTGAAACATTTAGTGCAGATCTTGGCAGATTGGTGAATCCATTTGCAAATCTCAAAATTTGGAAGTCAGCGGTTCTTAAGTGTACAGAGTCATTATATTCAAGGATTATGTCACTGTATTTGCAAATGCCAAGTGGGTTTTGAACAAATGAAAGATTGAATAAAAGATCATTAATTAATATTATATGTACCAAACATATCACTAGGTGCTCTTAAAAAATTTTTACTCCTGTAATACTGATAAAATTTCTGTGATTCAGAATTTTTATTATGCATGTTTTTAAAATTGAGAAAACGTAAGCTGATAGAAGTTAAGGGACTTTCTCAATATCACACCACTACAAAGTATCCGAGATTGGTTTGATCTCAGATCATCTGCCCCATTGAAGGGCCAGTTTTTATTGATATGTCTAATAAAGTTTTTCTTCCCTGTATTTCCTCTCTCTCTACATAACTAACATTTGTAAATGGCCCTCTATACCGTTGTTCAACTGGTAATAAATGCACAATATGGTCTCCATTAACCGGAACTCAAGGTTAATGTGACCTTCTGCTGATGTCAATCCCTTTGCTGTTCCAGTTTCTGTTAGATCATCCTAAAATGTATCATTTAAAAATTTTGCCTTTGTAGGTATAGGACAGGGAATAAGATTTCTACTTTGATGATTTATTTTCAGAGCCCATTGGGAAAAATCCGGTACCATTGTAAACATAGAAAAAGATAAATTTTTTCAGATCATTTATGAGTTCCTCCTAAAAGCAATGTTCAGAAAAAATATTAAGTTAATAAAAACATCATATAATATTTTATTGAGGGCACAGGCCAAATGTTTAATTTTATGTATCTTCAGTACCTAGCAACATTCCTTCCAGCCAGCAGGCAATTGGCAGATTGTTGTGGCAAGGACAGCAATAGAGATTGGAAGCTTTCTGATATTACCTACCTATACCACCTGTTTCTCTAATTCTGTGTTTTTGTTTTAATCTCAGATGTGCACAGGCATAGACACACAACATTATGGAGGGAAAATAAAACCTCTTGTGGAAGATTTTTACCTTAAGAGAAAATTTCATTCTTCAAGAATGCTTGTATATTCAAAGGCTTTAAAAATAATACTTTTAAGTCTGGGGTAAAGGATGCTTAAGGTGTTCATCTGGAAACAGCGGTGCATTCTTAGAAAGTGCCTCTTTACTTATCCCTAGCCATTCCCACTTTATTAGTTTCCTATTGTGCTGTAACAAATTACCACAAGCAATGATGTAAAACAACACAGTTTTATTAACTGACGGTCCCTAGGTTCAGAAGTCTACCATGGTTCTTAGTGATCTAAAATCAAGGTGTTGGTAGGGTTATATGACTTTCCGGAGGTTTCTTTAGACAAAATCTGATTCCTTGCATTTTTTAGCTTCTAGAGAATATCTTCATTTCTTGGCGAGTGGTCCCTTCCTCAATTTTCTAAGTCATCAACGGTACATCTCCCTAATATTTCTTCCATTCTCACGTGTCTCTCTCAACTCAACCAGGAGACGTGACTAGGTTTGGCCTCGCTGGACAATTCAGGATAAATTTTTCATCTCAGGGACCTTAACTTACCTGGAAAAAAGAGTATTTGCAGATTAAGGTAACACATCCACAGGTTTCAGGAATTAAAGGACAATATTTTGGGAGGAAAGGAGGCATTATTTTGCCTACCACATCCACTCTTGACCCAGTGTCCTCCATCCTTCTCTCTTTTCTAATAGCTTCAGATTTTTTTGTGGTGCTATGGGGAAAACTAGGTATTTCCTGCAGCCCAAAGTAGCATTATTGGTAAAAGGAATTCTGAGAGCTGAAAAATCTCTTAGTGATTTTGGAGATGGGAAATTCTGGGACATTTGAAGGTTGAAAAGGATCTGAAAGATAGATTTGTTTTAACAACTAAAAGGAGAGAAGAAAGACTGGAACAGAAAGCAGGATGTGAACAAACTATTTATGAGCATTGGGCATGGGTCATCAGCCTCCCTGAAAGGGGAGGAAGCAAGGGTAGAACCTTCTCCAATACGTCTTGTCAAGGATGCTCCCAAAGGCTGAAGGGGAAGAGTAGTCCACTTCCTTTTGTAGATGGTGGGATATTATTCCATGGTGGTCCTCAACTCTTCTGATACCTATAAGACTTCTCTCCAATAAAACTAGAGTGAAATGAAAAGATAGTTAAGTTAAATAACAACAACAACAAAAAGATACTTAAACAGAAACCAAATCTGTTTTCTCCTTCATGTTCATCTTCTTTCCAAGCCATATCTGTAAAGGTACAAGAGCCTACTGTGTTCTTTAGTAATTGCCATCAAAGCAGACCTACATTTGGAGAGAGAGAATAGAATTAAGTGAAGAAGTAACAAGTCCCTGTTATGTGTCAGACACTCTCCCTCTCTTTTATTCTTTTTGATATTGAGTTAATATTGGTAAACTTTTGGAGAGAATCTCAGAATGAATAACACTTGAGAAGTAGCAGTGAGAGATTTGAATTTATTCTCTGTCTCCAAAGCCCTGGTTTTTTTTTTTGTTTTTTGTTTTTGTTTTTCTTCTCAAAACTGGGCAGAAGAGCAGGCATTGGCTGAGATTTTATAATACTGATTGAAGTTAAGAGGTAGACAACAATGAAGAATTACCAGTTTCTCTTAATGTTTTTAAAATTTTAAGAACAGTATTTGGACATAGAATATAATAAATGGGTGCTATTAACATATATAGTCTTGATTTAAATTATCATTACAGCTTTTCTTTCTGCTCATCAGAAAAGCAGCCACAGTATGTACACATTAATCTATTTCTCACTCAGCTTATTCAGAGGTGCAACTATTACGTAAAAGGCTATGAGTTAATCTTGAAGAAGGCACAAAGTAAAAAGGACATGATTTTGGCTTCAAGGACTGTATGGCACAGGGGAGGATCACACAATAGAACAAATAAAATGAAAGGTAAAATATAAATGCCATAAGGTGATGGTATAAAGTGCTATGAAAATATATTCTCCAAGGTACTCAGGGTAGATTTCATGAAATGGTATTCGCTTTATCACAAGTTGTGGCATATTGACAGGATCTGGCAAAGCAAAAACAGTGAAGAAGATGGAGGCAGTAATAGGCAGAGGCCTGAGGAGACAGATATAGATGGCTGATTAATAAGATTCCCTAGTGTTCCCATTGCCCATATGCTAGAGTGAGTCATAATGATTAGAGAAGCTTAGCAGAGAAAACTTCAGATCACTGTAATCTGAGTCATTAGTCAGCTTCCAAAAATAAGATCACTTTACATAGGTAAAGTTTATATGATAGATTAATGGTAAAAACCCAAATTTTTCACTATCTTTCATATCCAATATCATATAGCTTTCCTCATCAAGAGACTGCAGAGGTGGAAGATATCTCTTTCTGCAACCCTTGAACATGATTTGACCCTATGACTTGCATTAGTCAAAAGAATGCAAGTAGAAGTGTGTGTTGGTTCAAGAAGACTTAAACAATTCCACTTGCTTTTCTTGAAAATTGCCACCACCACAGGACTGAGCACAGAGCACATGAAACAGGGCTAAGTCATTCCAGTTGTTTCAACTGAGACCTGAGATACAGGAGACAGTCCAGCTAGAGTAAATAATCGGAAGTCAGAAAGAGGAGAGGAGAGAGGAGGGAATTATAAATCTGCTGTTTCAAGATTCTTATATTTTTCTTGAAGTGGTATATTATTTGAAGGTAGACTCATCAATTAAAGATGCAAATGACTAAATATTAAAATTAAAAAATGACAGTGTGGATAGGGAGAATAGTAAAAATACTCAGTCTGCAACAAGATGCAAAAAGAAAAAATGAAACAAGTAGAAAATGTCAAGAGGATTTATATGATACCAACTATATAGAAATTCCATTGAATCTAAATAGTCTGTTTTAAAAACATTGGCTGTTAGACTGCGTTAAAAAGCAAAAAAAGCATATGCCGTCTACAATAAAATACTTAAAATATTAGAATGGCCATACTAATACTGATCAAAGTACATATCAGATGAAGGCATATTATCAGAAATATAAAGGGGCATTTCATTAGGGAGTAAATTCACCAAGATGGTATAACAACCTTAAATGTGTATATGTCAAATAACAGAACTTCAAAACATAGCAGGAGAAAAACCTTACCAAATTGAAATTAGCAGTAGACAAAGTTTGTCATAGCTGGCTATTTCGATACTTCTTTCTTAGTAGTTAATAAAACAAGTAATTATAAATGTCACTTGGGTATGGACGACTTGGAAAAACACATCACCAACTACACTGAAGTATCACTGTTGTTGGAAATGTGAAATGTTTCAACCACTTTGGAAAGCAGTTTGGAAGCTCCTTATCTTAATACATAACCCTACCACTTTACTCCTAGGTATTTACCCAAGAGAAATGGAGCCACATATCCACACAAAGACAAGTATGTGAATGTTCTTGGAACTTATTCATTAACTTCCAGCCCCAAAGTAGAAACAAATAGTCCATCACAATAAGAAAATTGTAGTATATTCATATGATAGAAAACTACTCAGAAACAAGAATCAATATCCATGCAACAAGTGGGTCTCCGAAAACATTATACAGTGCAAGTGATCCAGAAGAGTTGATTGCTGTGGTTCAATTGACATGAAATTTTTTAGAAAAGCAAGTGACAGATGCAGGTAAATACTTTCCCTAAGATTAAGGAGGAGTGAAGGCCCTTCATACAAAGGGACACAGATAAACTTTTTGGTTTTATGACAATGTTCTATACCTTTATTATGAAGGTGAAAACACAGATGTATGCAGCTGCTGAAACTCATTGAACAGTACACTTAGAATAGGTGTAGTTTACTGAAGGAGGGTCATACTTTAATAAAGATTGCTTATCAAAAAGAATGTGTCCTACCCCATTCTTAACACTAGCTCCATTTAGATAAATAAAACATATACCCAGTGTGTTAATTAGGAAATAGGGATCTTTAAGAAATAATGTTCTGTGGAATTCATGCCTGGCTAGGTGAACCGATACCTTGAGATTTTAAATTAAATTTGGTGCTGCCTTACACTTTTCTGAAATTGAAATGTGAACACAAAAATGAGTTTCATCTAGAAGAGAAATCCACAGCTATAACAAGTTCCTTCTCTTGATTAAGATGATACAACAAGGAACACAAATGAAGCACCCAAATAAAAATACACTGTCTGTACTTCTGTTGTTCCTGAATGCCTGGTGAATGATGCATTTGGTTACCTAGATATGTTACCTACTTGGAGAGCTGAGCACTAACTCCCGGCTTTACGGTTCTTTCAGTCCAATCAAAAAGAGAAAACATTCTAAGTGATGTTTATAAGTGAGTTGAGAGCAGAAAAGGAGACTATTTTAGCAAAGCGAAGATAATAGATCTAGTTTCAGACATACTGAATTGAGGGTGCCTATAAAATCTCCAGTTGAAGATATCCAGTAAGTAGATGGTACCACAAGCTTGGAGCTTTAATAAAAGTCATAGGTGTTACTGGGGATATGGATATGGAAAGTAAAATTGGGAGGTTGAAGAGGAAGGAAGGAAATGGTTAATATCTATTATATACTTTATGTTTTAAAAGTTGTATGGTTAAAGGAAAAAAAGGAAAACTTAAAACTTGCTAGAGTATATTTCCCAGCTGAAGCATAGAAATTAGCAAAGATAATTAAATATAAGATAGAAATACTGGATTCATGTGGTCTCCATGGAGATAGAAATGTGATAAAGAGCTCAACCCAGGTGACAATGTTGAATTTGAAAATAAGAAGATACAGATTTGGGGAATACAGGAAAGAGAACTGGCAGGATTCAGATTATTGTCTATCTTCACACACACACACACACACACACACACACACACACACCTCACACTTAAAGTTTGACAGCAAGAAAATTAAAGGAGGGACTTGAGAGGACAGAAAAAAGTAATTGGGTCAAGTCAGAGGCTTTCTTACAAAGCTAACAGTTTAAACTTGTAAAGGCCCACTCTAAAACTACGTTGCAAAATTCCTCAACAACATTGATGACTTGGAAGCAGAAGCTGAATGACAACTGGTTGATTAGGAATTTCATTTGGGATTCATCTGTGGACAGCGTAAGAGGCAACTTTCATATGAACTTTTGTGTTTGAAACTTGTCATGTATTTACTGATTGGGCACCTGAAGATTGCAAAGCAAGGTTGTAGATTTGGGGAAACTTTTAGAGCAAGAAAAAGTAGTAGCCGATGGGGACCTGTTGGGTGTTAGAGGAGAAAGTAAGGCCATTGAGTATGGAAGATCAATTTTCAAGGTGGATGTCCCACTGGAGAGAGAAGGAACTTGCTGGAGAATGGCATTTTAGTATGTTTAGGGACTGGAGAACTTTGAGGAACAAGCTCAGAACCAAGTGTATGCCAGAGGAAGGAATAGTGGCTGAAAATGCACTGTAAGAAGCTTATAAAAGTGGTCTTCCTTATGACTTTTGTTTTCTAACTATAGTTCTACGTCTTCAGTACCACCTCCCTTTTTCCGTCTCATTTGGTGCACTGGGATAATGGAAGAAGCAAATATAGATGTGTGGGAGAACAGTAGATGCCATGTTTTCTTTTTAGTCCTTGGATCTCAAAATCAACACCTGGGACAGGGTAGAGGGGAGGAAATGGACCAGAGATGGGAGGCAGGAGCAAACAGAACTGAGTAAAATTAGAAACTAAACATAAGATCCCAGTTAAGGGTGATGGGAGCAATTTGAGCTTTAGGTTCTCCTAAGTCAGAAATGGCCTTATGTTGGATATGTCATTCTGTTTATTTACTACTAATGTAAATAATCTGTATAGAATATCATAATGTTATTGTCATTGTTTTCAAGACTTAGATGGGCTAAGTGGTACTGGGGTTCTGGATTCTGGTCACCTCTGAGCAAGGAAATTTTTCATTGATATTCTCTCTGATCACTTCCATTCCACTTTATTTCTTACTTGGCTTTTAATAATCACTTGGAGAAAAATATATGTATGTGTACATTTATATACACTTATAAGACAGCTGAATGAAGCCATTTTTGTAAATCAGATCTGAATTCAGTGTGCTTATCATTTAATCTTTCTTTTTGTATGAGATATATTAAATACTACTTAAGAGAACAGGGCCCTAGGGTCATATTTCCTTAAAACAAGATATGTACTTCCATTATGTGCTTCTGTGTCTGAAAATGATGTACAAGTCATATGTATAGGAGTGAAGAATAGTAGTACTGAAATTGATCTTACTCCTGAAGGACTTTTCACAGTTGTGAACCATTTTATTTTGTACTACTCCAGTTGATTTTTTTATCTCTCTGAAATGGTAATAGAGTTTTATGCCTTTCTATCACCATAATATAATGATGGCCTAAAACAGAGCAACAGTTCCCATAAAATTTTAAATGATTTATAGCCACTCTGAGAAGTGAGATCCTTATTACAACTTTTAAAAAGTAAATACAAATGTGTAAAAAAAAAAAAATAGGGCCAAGGTCTGTCATATCCTTGTGTATCCAGCTACTATCAAAATTATAATCTCTGGCAGCTGATTAATATGAAGGAAGACATATGTAAGTTGAAAAAGTTCACTTTTCACATACTATACTAATATCTCTCTACCTAGTAATTTGGTGAAATAATTTAGTGAGTGCTTCCACAGTAAATAGGTTTATCTTCAAACCTAATGCTCTTTTCCATCTTAACTGAGCATAAAATTATATCTTTAAAGATCTGCAAGTAAGAAAGGCTTGATGCCTCTTGAGCAGTTCAGTGTGACATATGGTTTTAAATGCAATAATTTTATCTGTATCACAGAGTATCTGCAAATTTGAGCTAATGTTCCTGTGGAAACAAGAAGAGATTTATGCTGAAAACTAAAGAAGAAGAATCTTTTTAGCTGCCATATGTACAACACTGAAAACTGTATATAAATAGAAAACAATATTGACATTTATGCACCTATAATTTCTTTAGAAACACGTTTTTATGTCTAACTACTCTATTCAAACATTTATGGTAACAGAAATCTTGAATGCAAATTCCAATCGGGGTCAGACAGGTAATAAATATACATGAGTGAAGCAGGTCCAGTGAGGATTAAGGTGAACCTGAGACGACTGCCCTGTCTCAAGCTGGCAAGTGTTTCACAAAATCCAGCAGACTGTTGCTATGGATTACTCTTGTCCTGCGGTTGCCAGACGTGCTAAATTTTCAAGAGATGCCCCATAATTTATGTAAATTTTCATAATCATATTGGTAACAGGATTTATTTTTAATACAATGCATTTTTTTATAATCTTCTATTTACTTACATTATGAGTCTAAGATTCACTCACATGTAGTTCATGTATTTATGTTACTGTTTAAAACATACTGTTAATGTACCTAAAACTATTATTTATTTATTATTTTTTTATAGTACTTTAGGTTCTGGGGTACACGTGCAGATCATGCAGGACTGTTGCACAGGTACACACATGGCAGTGTGGTTTGCTGCCTCTATCCCCCCGTCACCTACGTCTGGCATTTCTCCCCATGTTTTAAAATAACTCTTCAGGTCATAGTTGGTATGTGGGCTGCTGATTTGTAACCTCTGATATCTTATGTATGTTGTTAGATGAATGAAAAAACAAATGTTGGGAAGGTGGAGAGTAAAGGAGGAAGGAAAAATGAAGGAAGAAAAAAAAGGGAGAATGACATCAGTTTTCCAAAATACAGCGATTTTTTTTATTGCTGTTTTAATTTTTTAAAATTTTTATGGGTACATAGTAGGTATATATATTTATTGGGTACATGAGATGTTTTGGTACAGATACACAATGTGAAATAAACACATCATGGAGAATGGGGTATTCATCCCCTCAAGCATATATCCATTGAGTTGCAAACAATCCCACTACAGTCTTTAAGTTATTTTAAAATGTATAGTTATTACTGACTATAGACTCCCTGTTGTGCTATTAAATAGTGTTGTTTATTCTATTTTTTAATATCCATTAACCATCCCTGATAGTCTCAATAAAGAAAATTATCAGAAGTGCTAATTTGAATGCTAATACAAATGAAAATAAAGTTTATTAAAGGATATATATAACTGATTAAGCCTGAGAACTTCATTTCTTTCTGATGACTGTATATACCCAGTAAAGAGTGCAAACCTCAGATAAACCATAGAATTGATTTTGCGTATGGTGTGAGACAGGGATTAAGAATTTTTTTTCAATATGGATAATATTGACCTCATGTCACATATTGAAAAGACCATTCTTTCCATAATTGTCAACAATGCCATCTTTATTGTATATCAAATCTATATATTATATACAAATGTATGCACACATACTAATATCTATAGAGAAAGAGAAGGAAGAAAGGAAAGGAAAGAAAAGGAAGGAAGGAAAGAAAGAAAGATAGATGTAGGAAGGAAAGAAGGAAAGATAGTTCTGGACTCCAAGTTATATTCCATTATTTGACCATTGCCGCAGTACCACACTGTCTTAATTAGTGTAGTTTTATAAGTCATACTTGGTAGTGTCTTTCCACTTTGATGGTGGTGGTGTTTTCTGTTTTGTTTTTTCCTAGAATGTTTTAGCCATAAATAAACATTTTAAGTGATGTTGTTAATTTCCAACTCCTTTGAAAAGCATTTCAGTACATAGCTAAACCACTGTACCCAGGTACTCCACTTTAAGTACCTTCACCAAAGCAGTGCAAGCATGGTGTAGCAAAAGACATTCAAGAGTCCTCATAATAGCACTCTTTGAAATAGGCAAAATCTAGAAAAAACTAAAATGTTCAACACAGTAGAATGGATAAACTCTCTTATGTTTACACACATAAATGCTACACATATCAATGAAATGATGCAGATAAATCTTACGGTATTGAATTAAAGAAACCAGACACATTTGAGTATAAATTATGATTATCACTGCACAAACCTCAGAAACACACAAAGTAAATTGATGATATTAGAAGTCAGTATATCAGCTCTTTTTAGAGTGTAAGTAATGACCGAGGGTGGCATGAGGGGGGGTAATTGGGTACTTATAATCTTCTTGGCCTGAGTGCTGGTTACACAAGAGGATGTATTTTGTGAAAATTTCTCAAGCTGTACATTTACGATGTATGTACTTTTTGTCTATGCATATTATACTTCAATGAAAATACTTTGAATATATGGATGTCATACATGAGGCATAATAGCTTCATTCTGGTCTGTTTTATTTTGTTCTTAGAGAGCAAAATTTGAGAACAAGTGGAAAAGTCCATGGATCCAGCAACAAGGTATTACAGTTTCTGGTGTAACGAACAAGGCTTTTATATTTACATTGCACTTCCATGTCAGAAGGACCTATGGAAGAATCTAGGAAAATGCCTAGTGTCAACATGAGGAAAGTACAAGGATGGCAGCAGACTGTCAGATAACCTAGGAAAGAAACTGTGGAGGAACAGAGAGAATAAAGTGGACCAAATGGGCACCTCTATCCTAGAGAGGATATAGAGGTCATGTAATTATGCTTTGCTTTTAGTGAGAATTTATTTTTCCTCTCTTTCCTTCCTTTGTTTTCCCTTCCCTTCCATTTCCTTTCCTTTCCTTTCTTGAAACCCGTATTAACAGAAAACTCACATCAATGCAGCATCAACAAATGAAGGCAAATTTTGCACTAACATTGTAAGATTTCTAACTAACCACTTTAGGGTTTGTGTGACTTGTGTCCAGTGGCTTATTAGTGTGAACAAATTCAGGAAATTAAAAAAGAGCCTGATGACAACTACATGGAGAGAGGGATTGGGTCTGGGCCACAGGGCACACTCCTATTAATTTTTTATTATTGACTAATAATAATTGTGTCTCAACAATAATTGTCTCAACCCTGTCATGTAGACAAGAAAACATGCTGGGATATTATGTACTTCATTTCAGGTTGTACTAGTGGTAAATCTTGGGCTCTTGTTGCCAAGATTTGAGCCTTTTTCTTAGACTATTTTCAAATGCCTTTTATCTCCATAATTTTATTTTTCAGGAAACTAAAATGGAGCAGTGTAACACACAAAACAGACAAAATGGGGCTACTCTGAGTGAGGCAGGATTGGAAGAATGTACCCAGGGCTCTTTGTCCGTCCCTTTCACCCTCTCCTGCTTGGTTTCCAGAGCCAGTCTCTCAGGTGATACTTCATAGAACCTTCCCTCAGCTTTTCTTCTCAGAAGGCAGAATTTGCAGCAAAAGCTCCCATGTAGTAGTTTACTTTTGGATAAGTTGTTTACTTTTGGACTAGGAAGAGCAGAGTTATATAGCTGGCCATCCTTGTGGGCAACTGGGATTTGTTCCTGCTAGAATCCTCCGGGGAAATAATACAGAATAAGTTTCAGAAAAATGTCCTCCTGAGAAATGGCAACTTGGGAACGTTTACCTACTGGCTCCTGCCTCCTTTGGTCAAGGAATCCCCCTGGGAGTGGTAGCCCCACTCACATTTCCAGTTTTGCCCCTGGAGGAGTGCAGAGTTGGTTCCGGCAGGTGTTGCACACAGCAGCCTGCGTGGGAGGAGACCCACCCGGGACAAAAGGTGAGAAGCTCATGGTGCCAATGAGGAGAGGGGCTCTCAGGCCCAACTTGAGCAAATCTGATTTCTCTAGCAATGTTGCTGGAGCCAGAGGCAGTTTGAGAGACGGAAGGAGGGGTGCAAGCACTGAATACAAACCCTAGCTTAGGCTCTCTGAAGCCTGGTTCACGGAGGCCCACTGCGTACATTAGAATCACCTGGCATGCTCCTAAACTATAAACTCCTGGGTCATGCCCCAGAACTGCTGAATTGGATTCATCTCAGCTGTAATTCTGGACTCTTCTTGTTACGTGAACATCGTTAGATGAGTTATGCACAGGAAAGTTCAAGAACCGCTATTGAACGTTTGGATTTGGATTCAGCTGTGACCAGTTTTTGCTGGCTTAAACATCCTGACTCAGGGTTGCCTCTTCTATAAACGGCTGATACAGTTTCTTATCAGGTGAAGCAGTTGCTAATATCAAGTACTGTGAAACAGGATGGTGGTGTGACAATTACTGTGTACATAGAGATACACATCCCACACGCTTGTATTCTCCTCGGGGATCTTCTATATTCCCTTTCCTGCTTCAACTTCAGGCCTTTCGGGTTTTATTGAAATACTCTTGACATTTATGCTTGGACACTTGAAAAACAGTTTTTTCTCTTTACACTATTAAGCCTTCTGTTGATTGATTTTGGCCTTTGTACTTTCCCCAAATCTATTCTTTTCCTTACCTTTCTCACTTTTCAGGGTATTTCAGGTCCAAATATTGACCGAATAATTCTCTAGGCTCTAATTTATAAAATATTTCCTCTTGGGTCAGGAAAAGAAGAGGTTTTATTGCAGCTCAGTTCTAAAAGTAGTAGACAGAGCCTGGGTGTTTAAACAGGGCCTGAAGCAAGGTTTTGCCAACCTTTCAGAGGCCACATAACAAATATTTTTTATTTGCTCCGTCAGGTGTTGGAGTTAGCTACAGCCTCCTGAAGGTCATCTCTGAGCCTTCACTCCCTGCTCCCCACACCAACTTTTATGAGTCCCCTATGAAAATAAAATCACCCTAGGAAGGATCATACTAAGCTATAATCAGTTAATACCTTGCTTTTCAATTAACACTCTAGCAGGGATTATTTGAAAGTCAGCTGAGAATAGGAATAGAGGCAGGCTGGTACTTGGAAAGCCTATTTAGAATAAGAAGAAAGAAAAAGGAAGGAAATCTTTACAGTTTTGTTTTAAACTGGTAGGTGGTCAGGGCACTCCAAATCACTTGGACTATCTCAGTTTTCCAACCTGTGGTTTAAAGGCACATGACTGTGAAAACTTGGCTTTTAAGAAGAATCAGGGTCTTGAAGAAACAAAGAAATCCAGCAGGTCATCTACTTACTCCCTGTTGTTACATAATGATATTATGTCCCTACCAGTGTATGACTACAGTGTGTGTGTGTGTGTGTGTGTGTGTGTGTGTGTGTGTGTGTGTGTGTACGTACATATATATTGAGAGAGAGAGAGAAAAGGAAAAAGATATGTCTTAAAGATCCCCCTGCCATCCTTTATTTGCTTTGTGTTCTTTGTGTTTATTGCCAACATAACTTAAAGTAAGGAGTGCTCAAGCCAACAACATTGATGTGATGGTTGCTACTCTAGTGAGCTGCTGGGACAGACCTCATGAGAAAAATTGTACTCATGAGATAAATTTATGTTAGGATTAGGATTTTGAACCTAGTTCTAACATAAAAAGAGCAGCATCTCCTCTCCAAAAGAACAAAAGGAAGTTGGTTGCTCTAATTTCAGGTAATTCCTTGTATGGTATTATACAAGCCATCTCACCATGTCTGCCTGAAAAAATGATTTTTATTTACTTGTTTACATTTTAATACAATGGTACAAAAGAATATATGTGATATATGTATGTATATTTAAGTCAGGGGTAGGTACTGGTACCTGTACCGGTTGCTGTTAGCAACTGGGCTGCATAGCAGGAGGTGAGTGGGGGGGGAGGGGTGAGCGGGGGCGGGGGTGGGTGGTGAGCAGAGCTTCATCTGTATTTATAGCCACTTCCCATTGCTTGAATGAGCACCTGAGCTCTGCCTCCTGTTAGATCAGCTGCAGCATCAGATTCTCATAGGAGCATTATCTCTATTGTAAACTGCACATTCGAGGGATCTAGGTTGTGTACTCCTTATGAGAATCTAATGCCTGATGATCTCTCACTATCTCCTATCCCCCTCAGATGAGACTGTCTAGTTAAAAAAAAAAACAAGCAGCTCAGGACTCCCACTGATTCTGCATTATGGTGAGTTGTATGATTAGTTCATTAAATGTTACACTGTAATAAAAATAGAAACAAAGTACACAATAAATGTATCAATAAGACCTTTGAATCTTCCCAAAATTGTCCCAAATATCCCTGGTCTGTGGAAAACTTGTCTTCCACGAAACCCGCCCCTGGTGCCAAAAAGATTGAGGACTGATGATGTCAGTTATAAAGTGTGATAATGTAACCAGCAACTGTGAACCCATCATCCAATCAAATTATGCAAACATGGTCGCAATGTTTCCCTGTATCTATCTCCTGCTTCCATACTGAAATACTCCCCTCATTTTGCACTAACAGTAACCAGTACTTTGATTTTTGTGTAATTATTGCCTATTCTACTTTTATACTCTTGCCGTTTGCTTTTTGGTAGGCCTAAATAACAGATTTTTTCAGTTGTGCTTTTTTCTTTTTTAAGCATTTCATTAAACATATCACTTGGGATATCTTCTTATGAGATTTATTGTTTTTCACTGTGCATCATGGTTGTCTGTGGCTATAGTTCAACCACCTGTATTCCATGGAAGAGCTATGTCACAACTGACTTCTCTGTTCTCCTGTTAAAGGAGAATTATGGTTTCCAGTTGGTTATTGCTGTCTTGAATATATCCTTCTACATCTCCTGGTGCACATATGTGCAAATTTTACTAACACATATGCATAGGACAGAGTTTCTCAATCTCAGCAGTACTGACGCCGTGGAGCCAGATAATTCTTCGTTGTGTGAAACTGTCCTATGCATCATAGGGTGTTTAGCGGCATCCCTGGCCTCTACCCACTAGATGTCAGTAGTGTCTCCAAGTTGTGACAACCAAGAATGTCTCCCGACATTGACAAAGGTACTCTAGGGGTCAAAATCACTTACCTAGAAATACAACTGCTGGCTATAGACAATATATACTTATTCACTTTCACAAGAGAAAGCCCAATTGTTTTCCAAAGTGATTGTAGCAATTTAGTGCCCACCAGCTTTCCCATTGATTCCTTTCTTCTCTGATACTGGGTATTGTCAGATCTTCTAATTTCAGATAATTAAATAGGTGTAAAATTGTATATTATTTTGGTCATAACTTGTATTTCCTTGATTATTAGCTAGGTTGAGCACCTCATTATATCTGTGTTGGCTATGCCTGTTTCTTTTCCTGTTGAGTGTCTATGTTTTGGCTTTTGCCTGTTTTTCTGTTGGGGTTTCTGTTATTGATTTGTAGAAATTAACGATGTATTCTGGATATTAATCCTTTCTTTGTTAAGTGACTTGTAAATATCTCCCTTCCTTTGCCATTTATTTTTCTTACTCTCTGATGGTATATTTGCTGAACACAATTTTTTATTTTAACTAAAATATGAAAAATGTAATTTAAATACTAAAGTTTTTATTTAAATATTAAAATAAGATTGAATTTTTGTTTATGGTTAGCCTTTTTTCCCCTAAGATTACAAAGATATTTTCCCTTGTTTTCATTTCTGGTTAGGACATAAGAAGAATAGCTCCTTCCTGAGTTACTCTCTCTCGGCTCAATTACTCCGATGGAAACCAGCTACCATATCACAAGTACACTCAGCTGGCCTAATTGGAGTCCCACATGGGAAGGAACTGAGGCCTCCAATCAATAACCAACACCAACACACTGCAGGTGAGTGAGTTATTTTGGAATTGGATTCCCTAGCACTCATCAAGTCTTCAAACGACTGCAATTTTATGAGAAATCCTGACCCACTCCCCAAATGCCAGGTCCTCCTAGTCTGACCCTCAGAAACTGGGAGGGATAATGAATGTTTATAGTCATTTTAAATAACTAACTTAGAGAGTAATTTGCTATACTACAGTAGATAACGAATACAGCTTCCTTTCTAGTTTGGTAATAATCTTTGGTTGTGAGCACATTACTTGATCTCTTTGCTGGAAATCCTGCAGGTCGAAAATTGAGAAGTCTTTTTTTCAGTCTGGGTATGCTTTCTAACTATGGCTTCTGTCATTGATGGTAGAAAACTTCTATCATCATTCGTCAATTTACCTCAATATAAATTGAGGACCTTGGATCAGCTCAAGAATTCAAGACTCAGATCCCCTACTTTAACATTTGCCCAAGACTTAGCAGCCAACAGCATTGCTACTATCCTGATCTACTGTTAAGTCATGCTATTCCTCCTGACCCCTGATTGTTCCGATCCCAGTTCTTCACTGCAGTTCACATGGCAGGGGTTTGGGGAGAAGGTTTGAATATCTCCACTAATTTAAATGCAAACAACAATGCTTTAAAGACTGTGTAGTGCTAAAAGCAGATAGCCAAAAAGATTTTCCCAAGGCCTTCTTACCTAGAGAAATGGAGCAGACGACTTCTTTCCAACACATGGGCATTTGATAAATGTTACCCAGGGCTTATGGCACTGTATGATGAAGTTGAAACCCTTCTTTTAAGCAACGGTTAACCTATTGATAGACAAAACCAAACTGTTTTAGATGTCCCTTCAACATGAGGGTCCATAAATTAGACCTATATCTTCAGCCTTCTCAGATAACACATGCTAAATTATTTAGCTTGCTAAGTGCCAAAAAATCAAACCTCTAATCAGTGTCAGCTTTCCCAAGGCAGAATTTCTGGGAACTACTGACCTGGAAAGATGATGGGAGTGAGGATGACCTCTGGCAATAACTCTCTTGCCTGTCTACATCTCAGTTATAAAATTATAAAATGTAGAGGGGGTCTCTATCTATAGATTTAAAATGTTATAAAATTTATAAAATGTAGACATGGTTTGAGATGACTGTTAAAATCTTTTCCAGCTCCCACAATTTCAAAAATATCTATAATGTCCATTAGCAGTTAAAAAAAAGAATTATATATCAGATAGACCTCTCCTAGCTATCAAGCTGCTGAGGTGGTCAAAAAAGAATAAGATTATTTCCAAATTGCCAGTTACCAAGTCCACATTTCACATTGACTTAACTCACAGCCTTGGAGACCCTCTCATTTTCTCTAAAAAGGCCTCAGATGTGGCAGCGCTTTTCAAACACTTACTGCTGTGGTGTGAATGATGGTGTCCCCCATAAACCCCATATATTGAAACATAATACCCAATGCTATAGAATTACGAGGTAGAACCTTTAAGAAAGTGATGAGGTTATAAGACTCTACCCTCATGAATGGGATCAGTGACCTTATGAAAAACGTTGAAGGGAGTACCCTGGTTCCTTCTGCCATGTGAACATGAAGCACCAAGGCACTATCTCTTTTCTATTTATTTAGGGACAAGGTCTCACTCTGTTGCACAAGCTGGAGTATAGTGGTGCTATCATAGCTCATTGAAGCCTTGAACTCCTGCGCTCTAGGGATCCTCCTTTGTCAGCCTTCTGAGGAGCTAGGGCTACAGGCATGTTCTATTATGTCTGGCTATTTTTGTTTTTTTAGGTTTTAGTTTTTGTAGAGAGAGGATCTTGATTCCCCAGGCTGGTCTAGAACTCCTGGCTTCAAGTGATCTTCCTGCCTTAGCCTCTCAAAGTGCTAGGATCACAGGCATGAGCCATTGCACCTGGCCAAGGCACCATCTTTAAAGCAGAGAGCCCTCACCAGACACCAAAATGGCTGGTATTTTGATCTTATACTTCCCAGCTTCTAGAGCTATAAGACATACTTTTCTGTTGCTTATAAATTACCCAGTCTAAGATGTTTCGTTATAACGTAAATAGACTAAAACACTAAGCTATTAGTTAGCACATTAACAGAGAGGAATTTAAAGCTGTGAGAGACAGAAGGAATGAGACTCTTAAGTAAGATAAGAGGCAAAAAGGTAGCATTAATAGAAGTGAGAAAACAGCAAATCCAACTTTGCTAAATTACTCTTTCGCTCAGGGGCCAACTCTGGATTCAGAAAGGGCTTCATACTGATTTAAAATAATGTATGTGTGCATATGTACGTATATATTTGTATATTATGTATTCACAAGCAGAAAGAATCAATTAACAGTCTTGAGGTTGTTTCGTCAGAGACCTTCTTTAGTGGAATCATGGTTTCTTCTTAACATTTCTAAGCAAAGAGTATTTTTTTGCAAAATGAAAATGTGGAAGACACTGGGATTTAGGTCTGCTGAGAAAGGCAGACCTTCACTTGCATGAGGGAGTCATTCTTAAGCTGCTCCCACATCTACCTGTCCCCTACTATGTTCTCAACTGTTGCCTGTGCTGTGACCTTGAGGTTGAGCACATTCCCTTGAGTGTACCTTGCAGCCCTGCCCTAACAGTTGGTGGCAAACTGAAAGATAACCTTGCACCCCTCACTCCTGTGGCTCCCTGTGGCATGACACTCATATACTGAATGGATTTATGATGACTTGTTCAATTCAATGTCCCTTCATTTATCTGGTGACATTTTCTCATAAAATTCACAAATTCCCTTAATTATGCTACTTCCCACATCAAAAACAGAAAGAAGAACGATTGTAAGGAAGATTTCACATTAAGGATTCTGGTGACAACAACCTGGTGATTTTTCACTCAATCAGGATTTTTTTCTCCCCCTTGGGAGGAAATATAAAGTAGGTGGATAATTATTTAGTTGAGCTTAAAATGTTTCTTCTGCATGAGTTCCAGAGAAAATGAAGTTGCTTTTGTTATTAGCAAAGTAATGAAAGGAGGGCCCCTGGTTCTAGAGGTAGGGGAATTTGAGAGGAGGTGGAGTTGAGGGGGAGTTTTTCAATTGTGGTGTTAAGAGAAGGGGAAAATGAAGGAAAGAGAAAGGGAGTAAGTGGCTTTTAAAAACAAAACCTAGAGCATGATGTGCCAAGGAGACTAAAGTTGACAAAGCTAAGTTTAAAGTTGCCACTAGAAATCATGAATTCAAAATTCATAATTATGGCAAATTTGATTTGTTCTTCCAACGAAATATTGAATATCTCATGCCATGAAAATGGTCTTTAATTAAATGAGAGATTTTTAAATGGCAGGAAAATAGTTACATGTACCATCAAGTATACATCTTGTTAGGTATTTGCTTGACTATAAAACCCTGAATTCAAGTCTTTCTTTCTTGCCAAACCCTTGACTAACTGGTAAGAGACACTATGATTCAGGCATTTGAATATAGAAAATTAAAGTAACACATTTGTTGAGGTAAATGAGCTATCTCTAACACAGGAAAGAGACATTTGTCATTTGATGATGACATATATTCTCCTGGGTCTCTTTTTAATATTATTGGAACAGAATTATAAAATGTTAAGACTGGAACAAATCAGTCCATCTGGTCTTTAAGGTTGATTGATTTACCCAATTTCTGTGTACCTGTATATACTTAAAATTCTTTATTTATAAGTTGGTGAAGACTAGAGTAAATTAAGTCTTAGATCTTTCCACTTTCTGTAATTTGTCTATTATCTAACGTATTTAATTGTGTTTAAGACACACATCTTTTTCACATGTGTCTTACAATCAGTATTTCTTAATCACTGTCACAGAATTGTCAGCAGGTTTTCCTTTTCTGTTTTGAGGGTACATAAAATAATGGTGCATTTTACAATGAACACTTTTCTTAGCTTTGTTGAAATATGCTGCATAATTGAAACCTGAGCCCCAAAGATACCAAACTCAGCTAATGGCATCATCAATCAGCCAATCATTTCAAAACCAACTTAGTTCATAGTCCTGGATACCTTTGAGAGATGAATGGAATTTTGATTCCAGAAAAGAATTTAGTTGACAGAGGTTGCTGGATATTCTGGTATAGGAGTGTAAAATAAGCAATTAGACAGATAATTATTTCCTTATAGCTAAATATGTTTGTTTAATAATTAATTCAAAAAGAATTTTTTGAATTTCCATGTATTATGCTATCAACTGAGATAATAAACAGGAAGCAATATCAATCTTCATGGAATAGGCTATTAAGAAATTGCACAGAAAATCTCGAGTCATTAGAAAAGGCTTTCTGTAGAAGGAAAATAGCTGAGAACTCAAAAACAAGTAGTCTTAGCCAGGTGAATTATATGGAAAGAAGAGAAGGGCATTCTAAGGAAAGAAAGCAGATTGTTCAATGAACCATGATTCAAAAGAAAAAGAAACCCATTACGCTAAGGGGACTAAATCTTGTTCAAACTGTCTAGATGCTCATAAGGACATCAAGTTTTCTTTCTTTTTTCTTTTTTTGAGGCAGAGTCTCACTCACTCTGTTGCCCAGGCTGGAGTGCAGTGGCATCATCTTGGCTCACTTAAGCCTCTGCCTCCTGGGTTCAATTGATTCTCTTGCTTCAGCCTACCGAGTGGCTGGGTTACAGGCACCCACCACCATGCCCGGCTAATTGTGGTATTTTTTTTTTATAGAGACAGGGTTTTACCATGTTGGCCAGGCTGGTCTCGAACTCCTGACCTCAAATGATTCACCTGCCTTGGCCTCCCAAAGTGCTGGGATTACAGACATGAACCACCGCTCCCAGCCCAACATCAAGTTTTCTAAATCCATTCTTCCCTTTACAAGAATTTCATTCTTGAGCTAAACTCTGCACAAAGCATGAGAAAATTGCAAGTAGACTATTGTCTTGACCACATAAAGCTTGAAATTTCAAAATAGGGTTACATAACAATAATTAGATAAAAATACAATTCTGAAGTAGCCACCAAGGACTTTTTGGTTCTCTAACGGATCTTGAAACTAATAATTTTTTAATTAAAAAATCATCTCTTTAATGTTCACAACTTTTGTTTCTTCCCTTTGCTAGTCTCAGTGAATAGCCATACCCTGTCAACCAAACCACAAATCTCAAAATCATATTCATCTGTCGAGTAACACTCTCCAAATGTAATTCATTATCTAGTTTTCTTTGTCTTTTTCACCTCATTTTTAAATCATACTAATATTGGACAAAATGGACTTTAGAACAAAATTTGTTGCTAGAGAAAAAGGACACCTTATGGTAATAAAAGCAGGTATACCTAATAAGAGAGCCTCAAAATACATGATGTGTAACCTGGCAGAACTGAAGGGAGAAATAGGCAGTGAGTGATAACCTGGAAGAAGCTCTAAATGAGGATATTCTGTCGGATTTTTGTTATGTTTGTTTGTTTTAATATCTTTGGGTTGTTCAATATTCCCTCTTCTTAATAGAATCCCTTTTTTGAGGAACTCATTTCACGTGACTTAAATAAGGCTGACCCTAATTTTCCAACCACGGGGATGGACATATGATGTACATTTCACCAATTAGAATACTGCAGGCTCTAGAGTTAAGAAAAATTCTAAGAGAGGTCAGTTAGAGAACTCAGTGGAAATTTATTGTTATGCTACCCCGCTTTATTATTTTTTTTTGGAAAGATTTATTAAGCTGGAATGGTATGATCCATCATGCCTGCAACCGAGAAAGAATATGCATACAAAATTAAGCCAAGCAGAGACAAATGGATTTCAAATTACAAGAAAGCCAGGGCCTTGATAACATTATTTTGAGGTCCTGAATTATTCCTGAATCTAAAATACCTGAAGACGTCTTTGTTATGTGAGCTCTTTTGCTTAAGCCTATTTGAGTCAGGATTCCATCACTTGAAACTGAAAGAGTCAAGAACAAAAAAGCAGTTAACAATAAAAGTGTATCAGTAAACCATATGTTTGTAAACATATATAACTAGTTATTGAGCAGGGATATACAGATTAAATCTCTTGATTTTTCTCTAATCCGTGTTTTCTGGCATGACTGGTCATAGCTTTCTTTCCTTGGTCTGATTTCCTGAGACGATTCCATAGTTTCCTAGAAATGTTCATTTGTAAGAATTAGATACATATTACACTTCCAGGAAGGAAAATTTCTGGGGAAGTTTATAACAAAATTCCAGTCTCTTGATTTGATTTGAATATCTTTCTTCTTACAGCTCAGGCCAGGCCCGTGTCTCTGGGCCTGTAGTAGGGGAGGGGCCATGTTCTCAACTTTCAGATTTTCTTCTTACTCTTTCTGTTTTTGTAATTCTCTCTTGGCTGATAGTAAATGGCCCGTGTGTTCTCCATTATAGCAGGCTTCTAAATGCTGCTCTCTCATGGATAACTTATCTGTCCCTTTTTTTTTCCTTTCGAGTTCTCCAGCCAATATCTCTAAACATTGTTCACTGAGATTGTTCCAGGTTATTGTTTGATGACATGGGTAATGTGCTTTCCAGCTGACCTAGAGTGTCATCCTTTCAGTCTTTGTCCACAGGGATCCATCCTATTAAGATCCACTCACCCTGAGCACTTTTCAAAGTATGATCCCATAGAGACAGCCGAAGCTCACTTTTAAAGGAACGTCATGCCTCATTTCCATGCCAGCATCTGGGTAGTCTGCTGCCCCCCAGGCTCCAATCTCCTTCCTTGTCCTGCCATGGAAAGCAGCTCCAGCCAGGCTTTTATCTTCTTACTTTTCCAGTTTGGCAGCAGACATCAGTATCTATTTTTATGTACACTGTCAAACTTCAGGGGACACAAATAAATTCTTCCTAAATGTCAAGTGCTCCCAAGGCCTTCCTCATCCAACTCTGATGTACTGACTAAGCCTAAAAATGTCTGCAAGTTGAAGGCATCCAATTGGAGCAGACAATCTGGTGTCTCTTCTTTTGCAGACATTCAGAATCTCTACAAAGGTCTCTTTGAGAGCTCACCTTACTTGGTTAGGTGGGGAGAGCCCTCTTTCCTTTTCTTCATGTGCATTTCCCCCTAGTAATGGTAGTAAGTCCCTAGGCAGATAATTCTCTCCAACTTACATCTCTTTTCGGGAACTCCTGTCTATCACTTACATTGGATAGATGGAGAAGGTAGGTGAAAGAAATATGTTCCAGTTTGATCTCCCCTTAGTAAACACTACAGGGATTGCTGGCTGCTCTTTAGAAGAAGCAGCACTTACTGGTAGTGATGGTCCTCAATGTGTTTAACAGCAGCTCTATGGCAGGTCGTTAGATGGATTCAGACCACAATGTTGAAACAGTATTCTGCCAAGGCCTAGAATTTCACCCTTTGTTTTCTGAACCATTAGGAAATCAAGGGGTTCCAAGTAAGAGGCTAAGGCAGTAGAGTGATGGGGCTTGGGAAAGTGGCTGTTTATCAGTTCTCTAGAACTATTTCTATGTTTTAGCAACCAAGTGCCTGAGAGTCCTACCTATTGTCTGTTCTCCTGAGCATTGTTTGTAAGCCCTTTTCATTAAGAAACAGGGGTAAAGCACAACATGTACTTGAAAAGAATCGAAGCTTGAACTGAAATCTCCAGATAATAAAAAAAAGTTTATTCCACATTTTGTTGGAGCCAATGTCCAAGAAATGTTTGGCAAACTTAACTGAGTTAAGGTCAGAGCCTTCGGAGGGGAACTGCTGAAGAAGCAGTAGGCATGAAGGGAGAAGGAAATCAGGAGAATGTGACAAACAGAAAACAAGAGTTTTATGAAAAGTAGACCATTTGCAGCAAAGAAGACGAAGACACTGAAGGTGAAGGAAACATCCTTTATTTTTAATGATGGCCTTCGTAAGAAAATTCTTAGAATGGTGGTGAAGCTGAAAGTGAGAAAAGAGAGATAAGAATATAGAAGAGGTGAAATGAAGAAATAAAAGTGACAGATGCTGGCAGTTCAAGTGTGGAGTTACAAGGATGGGAAGAAGTTGGTTGGTAGCGAGAAAGGCATATGGAACAAGAAAGCTTGCTGGGAAGTGTTTTGTTTTTGTTTTTCAAACATTTAAGTATGTTTAAAGGCAGAAGAGTAGGAGTTGGCTGAGAATAAGTGGCCGTGACTGTGAAGAAAATATAAAGCATAGCCCCTTTGCATCTGGAAGGCCTGAGCTCACAAAGATCAGATAGGCTTTGGGAAACAGGAATTTCACTTCCCTTCCAAGACTGGATAGTAGCCTCCAAGTATTTACCAGGGTGTGAAAAAGGAGTGAGTATGAGAAAAATGGTAGCTTGAGCCAGTAAATGCCTATCTTCTGAGTCAAGAGGCAAGAAGATTATTGAGAATGGCAGAGAGAAAGGAGAGGTCTGGAATATTTTGCAAAGGGTAGGAGAGAATTTGCAGAACTGAATTACCAGTTACCAGGGTGGGTTTCAGCTGGAGTCAACACCAGATTATTTGGTGAACAGACCCCTATTCTCTTAGGTTCAGGAAAAGAAAGAGAGAGAGAGATGTTGGTGGATTTCCTTTTGGGAAAGGAACTGATGTAGCTTAATGGTTAGGCACAGTTAGGGTGAGGAGGAGAAAATAGCATAGAGCTGAGTGGCTGTGAGTCCAGGCTGAGGAGAGAATCCAGAGAATGAACAGGATGAAGCTAGGGGTTCTGAATAAAATGGCAGGCTCCATTTATATAGGAAGCAGATTGTCTAACCAAAAATGGGGGGAGGGATTGAAATGTTGTTTATTGTTTTGAAAGGGGAATGGGCTCCATGGATGTTGAGGTCCTGGGAGGCCTTGCTGAATTGTGACTGGTGTGGGAAGTTAGAACTGAAACTTGTCATTAGCTTGGCTTTTTATCTGAAATAAGTTTTGAAAGAGCTATATGCTGGAGAAATCAAGAGTGGCCCTGGAATCAGACAGTAGTGGAGCCACACCGACATATGCAAATATGTATGTGTTCCCTTGCTTTTGAAAGCAAACATTTTGTTTTCAGCAAACAGCTTGCATCTTGTGCTTCCTTAATTTAAAAAAAAAAAAAAAAAGCTGGGGAGAAAAGTACATACACAAAACAGCCTGTCACTGCTGGCTTCACAGAGGAGGAAGACAGGTCCTTGAGTGTTTTCCAGTAAGCAGCTCCCTAAGCTGGTTCTCACACAAGAAAGAAACTCAGAGTAACAAAAGGTGCCCGTGAAAGGTTCTTTTAGACTAAAATTTGGTGGAGATTTAAAGAGGGCAAAAGTTCAAATGAGAAGGAGCCACTGCCAAGTAGGCAGAAATCTTAGCCAAGGGAAAGGAAAAGGGGCTGCTGGTTTAAAATGCAAGTAACCATGGCGAGCCAACCGTTCAATGCTAGAATCTGGTTAAGAAGTAATATCACACAGAGCTGTGATTGTTTATTCAAAGCAGGCCATGAGAGAACAGTTGTCTCCAATGGGTACTTGCACAGCTTGGATTCAAAATTATAAGTACATTTTTAAAAGCATCCAGCGTTTCTCCCTGACCCATTTGGTATTAAGCAAAAAAGAAAAGAAAGCACAAAGTTTATTCTCAGTGTCTCTTGTGGGTTTAAGACAGCTTTACATATGGAAAAGCGTTTTGGTGTCAGCTGTTGAACTGGTTTCTTGCTATTCTGCTTTCAGTTGCCATTGGAAACTTTGGCTGGCTGTGTGGTAACATCACCCGTTTCCCAAGGTTCAGAAACCAATGCCCCTCTGAAGGGAAGCAGAGCATTCCTTTCTTTTCAAGTACATGTTGTGCTTTGCCCCTGTTTCTTAGTGAGAAGGGCTTAAAAACAGCTAAGGGACTGTGGGAATAAAGATGAAGTGTTGAAATGCATGATGAAGATAAGCATGATACAATGTAGCAAGAGGTTCTGCAATGTCCAGAAACACATCTTCACGTAAAGGCCAAGTCTTCCATCCTAGATTTTCCATTTGCTGTTGTCACCACCATACAGACTGTAGATAGAGGCTGTTATCCTTTCTGTGTAAATGAAATAGTATTACTCGAGCAACAGCTTTCAGAAGGGAGAGTCAGCGGGCTTCTGTTGCTCCTTGAAATTTATGCAAGAGCTCCTATATCACTTTGCCTGTGCATTTTTTTTTTCTGGGGCAATATGTCCATAACTTTCCTGAAATCATTAGAGTGGTCCATTACCCAAAACACATTGAGAACCAAGCAACTAAAGTATCACCAAATGAAGTGCATTGGCTACACTCTCACATATGGAAAGAATGTAACCTAAATTGGTTTCAATTGTGACAATGCAGCAATATGGACAGTGCACTGGGAAAACTTTCTCCCGTGTTAATGGATACAACATGGTCAAGGAGAGGAAATTTCCAAGAGAAGATTGACTCTCTGCTGGCTGGCAGCTGGGAGAAGTGGTGTTACAGTCAGCAGATTATACCTCAGCTTTAAAAAAGAATGTGTCATGTCTGTGTTCTCTTTTTATATCTTGAGCTATCAGGGAGTCCGAGAGATACAAAGAGAATCTGCATTGTCAGGAAAGAAAGAGGTGTGCTTCACAGCTCAACCTGATGATTTCACAGACCAATTTAGAGCTAAAGGGAACGGCGGCCTCATCATGTAGTCTAGTTCAAAAAGGTAGTCTAGCATAGTTTTCTGGCACATAAAATATAGCATCTGGAATCAGACTACATGGGTTTGAAACCAGATCCATTAAGCAGTAGATATGATAGTCATGTATTAGTTACATATCATCTCTGTGCCCAAGTTTCCTTGTCCTTAAGGTAGAATTACGATAGTACAACCAGTACTTACTGTTTTAGTCTGCTCTGGGCTACCGTAACAAAATACTAGGTGGTATGGCTTAAACAGCAGAAATGTATGTTTTTTTTTTCAAAGTTCTGGAGGCTAGGAAGTCCAAGATCAAAGTTCTGGCTAATTTGGCTTTAGGTGAAGGCTCTTTTTCTGTCTTACAGATGGTCACTGTATGCTTACATGGCCTAAGAGCATGAGGTGCAGAAAGAGAAAACTCTCCAATGTCTCGTCCTTATACGGAAATTAGTCGTATCTGATCCGGATCCCACACTTATGACTTTATTTAACATTAATTACTTCCCTACAGGCCCCATCTCCAAATACAGCCACACTATGGGGATAGGGCATCTACCTATCAATTTAGGGCACATACATTTAATCTTTAACACGCATTATCCACAGACTCCATATTTGCAAATTTGTCTGCTCACTACAGTTTATTTATAACTCCAAAATCAATACTTGTGGTACCTTCATGTTCATTTGAAGACGTGTAGAGAGCTGTGAAAAATTTTATTCACCTGATATACATGCTCCTAGCTGAGGTCAAACACGGTGATGCTCTGCTTTCTGGTTTCAGCTCACATGCTGTAGACACAAGTCCTTTCCACGGTCTAGTTAATGCACTTTTTCACATTTTTGAGCTTTTCTGTTGGTGATTTCACTGCCTAAAATGGCCCCGTGTAGTGCCAAAGTGCTGTCTGTATAGTGTTTCTGTGTGCAAGAAGGCGGTGGTGTGTTTTATGGAGAAACTACATCTGTTAGATAAGTTTAATTCAGGCAGGAGTTACAGTGCTGTTGGCCATGAGTTGAATGTAAATAAAATAACATTATATATTACATGAGGTGTCTTTAAACACAAGCACACGTAAAACAGTGTTGTCTGTTATTCAGTTGATGAAAATGCTGTGACCAGGGACTCACAGGAAACTACTTTATTTTTTTCTAGGAGCAGCAGTCCAGTGCAATGTTTGTACAGAACATATGTACTGTGAATAATGAAAATTGATTGAATATGATTCATCAAGCTATTATGAAGATTAAATAAGGTTTTATACATAAAGTTCTTATGAGACTGCTGTCTTCGTTCATGCTGCTGTAACAAATACCATAGACATAGGATAGCATAAACAACATTTATTTTCCATTTTGGAGGCAGGAAATCCAAGGTCAAGCTACTAGCTTGACACAGTTTGGATCTACGTCCCATGCAAATCTCACATTGAATTGTAATCCCCAGTGTTGGAGGTGGGGCCTAGTGGGAGGCGATTAGATCAGGGCAGGTGAGGGGGTCATTTCTCAAGAATGGTTTAGGACCATCTGCCTAATGCTGTTCTCCCAAGATCTGGCTGTTTAAAATGGTGACGCACACCCCACCTTCTCTCTCGCTCCTGCTCCAGCTGTGTAAGACAGGCTTGCTTCCCCTTTGCCTTCCACCATGATGGGAAAGTTCCTGAGGTCTCTGCAGAAGCAGAAGCCGCTGTGCTTCCTGTGTAGCCTACAGAACCATGAGCCAATTTAACCTCTTTTCCTTATGAATTACCCAGTCTAGATTTCTTTATAGCAGTGTGGGAACAAGCGAACACAGAGCTGACTTGCTTCCTTGTGAAGACCTGCTTCTAAGTTTGCAGATAGGGCCTTCTTGCTGTATTCTTACATGGCAGAGGAAGAGAAAGATCCTCTATCTCTTGTAAGACCCATGAATCCCATTCATGAGGGCTGCATCCTCATGACCTAATTACCTCCTAAATGCCCTACTTTCTAAGGTCATCATATTGGGAATTAAGTCTTCAACACATAAATTTTGGGAAGGAAACATGCATTCAGTTCATATCAACTGCCTAACTCATAGTAAATGCTCAATATATGCCCTATATTACTATATTCTCAGTACTAAAACAGTCAAAGATCCCCCCCACCGTTGAAAACAATAACAAAATATTAAACAACACTTACTGAAAGTGTTATATAGTTAGGCTTTATAGTCAGGCAGAAAAAAATGTATTTATTTCTATGTGTTGTCTACCATTTATAGGGTAGGGTAGACAGAAGTATCCAAAAGTGCTTACATTTTAGCAGTAGATTATGGCTTAACTTGTATTAATTAGTTTACTCATTCTTCATTTACATCATCTGTAAAACATTTACTCTGCATATTCATATCATGAAGTAAATGCTGTAGGCATGCTAATATGAATAAATCTTGCATATAACTAAATAAATAAAGATATGGGATACGCAGTGGCTTGATGGAAATGTAAACAAGATATTAAAGGAATGTAGCAATGGGATCGATTCCCTGAGAGTTTTCACAGCATTTTCCTGGGAACTTCCTGGTCTTAACACCAAGCTGATGTTTGTGATAAAATAGGAGGGAAGCAGCAGCTTTGATAAGGTCCATGGGCAAGGACCAGGTTGGCCATGATGATCTGTTAGCACTCCGTTCCCTGCATTGATTAGACTATAAAACTATCATCAATAAAGCTTTTTGATTAAGAGCTTAGGTCTTGGAGCCAAGTCTGGCTGTTTTCAAGTTTCAGTATTTCCCACTACCAGCCCTGCGACCATGAGCAAGTTACTTAATTTCTCTATGACCCAGTTTCCTTAGTATACAAAACGAGGGTAATGATAGTGCCTTCTAGCATTTCTAGATTAAATATTTGACAAGCACTAGAACTGTGTCTGGCACCTAATATACTTTACTTCAGTATTTAACAAATAATTAAGTGACCTGAATGTCCCGCATCAGACACTTAGTAGTAGTCAAATAAGATGAGTAACAATCAATTGTTGAATGAAAAAGTAAAAAGTAAAAGACTTTGGAAAATTCTAGGAGGACAGAAAATATAAAGGCATGACTTAAAAAGAGCTAATTTGATAGTTAAGATACTTTAGATTGCTGCTGCCCAGCATAAAAGCTTCTAATACTTGACTCATTCAATATTTAAAATACTTAAAAGTCCGAATCTTATAGGACAGCATATTGACAAGAAAAGGACAGGGATTGTGGTAGCAACATAAACACCCCCAAATCTCAGTGGCTTGGAAACAAAAGTGTATTTCTTTCTCTAGCAAAGTCTGATGAAAGAGTTCTCATCTATTTGATCACTGAGAAATTCAGACTGGGTTTATCTTGTGATACTATCATCTCATGTCACCCTGTGTGTGAAGAGAAGAATGGAGAAGGGAAATCGATTCTTAGTTGCCATGGCCTAGATGTGACATATGTCATTTCTGCTCACAGTCCATTCCTCAGCACTGTTGTGTCCCAAATGCAGCTGAGGGCTGGAAAATGTAGGGCACATACGGATATGCAGTGAGCTGCTTTCTCAGCCCCATATGGCATGCAAGGACCTCAGTAATCTGAGTGACTATTTCCACTTTGTCTTTCAAACCCAGAGGAGGCTTGAGGTCTCATAACACTTACAAATAATCACTCTATGTATGGAACAGGCTTTCATCACAGTGAAGTCTGGTAATGGTACTGCTTGCTAGATTCTGACTCTATGGGAGAGACAAATATAGAATATGGCTTCTGCCTTTGAAGAACTTAGAATATGGTTAAGGAAATAGGAAGGTAAGAGTAGAAGGCAATGTAGAATTAATGCAACTCAGTGCCAGAGGTAAGCTAGCTTGGTTTTACTACAAAGACCTTGAGATCTGGAATCAGACAGTCCTGAGCCCCCAGGTTCACTACTTGCATTATTTTAAACAAGTCACTTAATCTCTATGTGTGTGTTTGTGTGTGTATACACATAAACCTACATATATATACAGAGTGAGAATCCAAAAATGTGATATCAAAAATGCTCCCAATTCCAGTATTATTTTTTTAAATTGCATTTTAGGTTTTGGGGTACATGTGAAGAACATGCAAGATTGTTGCATAGGTACACACATGGCAGTGTGATTCGCTGCCTTCCTCCCCATTACCTATACCTGGCATTTCTCCCCATGCTATCTCTCCCCAACTCCACGCCCCCCTACTGTCCCCTCCCATTTCCCCCCGACAGACCCCAGTGTGTGATGCTCCCCTCCCTGTGTGCATGTGTTCCCATTGTTCAACACCCACCTATGAGTGAGAACATGTGGTGTTTGATTTTCTGTTCTTGTGTCAGTTTGCTGAGAATGATGGTTTCCAGGTTCATCCATGTCCCTACAAAGGACACGAACTCATCGTTTCTTATGGCTGCATAGTATTCCATGGTGTATATGTGTCACATTTTCCCTGTCCAGACTATCATCGATGGGCAATTGGGTTGGTTCCAGGTCTTTGCTATTATAAACTGTGCTGCAATGAACATTCATGTGCATGTGTCCTTATAGTAGAACGATTTATAATCCACTGGATATATACCCAGTAATGGGATTGCTGGGTCAAATGGAATTTCTATTTCTAGTTCCTTGAGGAATCAACACACTGTCTTCCACAATGGTTGAACTAATTTACACTCCTACCAAGTGTAAAAGTGTTCCTATTTCTCTACATCCTCTCCAGCCTCTGTTGTCTCCTGATTTTTTAATGATCACCATTCTAACTGGCGTGAGATGGTGTCTCAATGTAGTTTTGATTTGCATTTCTCTAATGACCAGTGATGATGAGCATTTTCTCATATGTTTATTGGCCTCATGTATGTCTTCTTTTGTAAAGTGTCTGTTCACATCCTTCGCCCACTTTTGAATAAGCTTATTTGTTTTTTTTTTTCTTGTAAATCTGTTTTAGTTCTTTGTAGATTCTGGATATTAGCCCTTTGTCAGATGGGTAGATTGCAAAAATTTTTTCCCATTCTGTTGGTTGCCGATTCACTCTAATGACTGTTTCTTTTGCTGTACAGAAGCTCTGGAGTTTAATTAGATCCCATTTGTCTATTTTGGCTTTTGTTTCCAATGCTTTTGGTGTTTTGGTCATGAAGTCCTTGCCTACACCTATGTCCTGAATGGTTTTGCCTAGGTTTTCTTCTAGGGTTTTCATGGTGTTAGGTCTTATGTTTAAGTCTTTAATCCATCTGGAGTTAATTTTAGTGTAGGGTGTCAGGAAGGGGTCCAGTTTCTGCTTTCTGCAC
This sequence comes from Cheracebus regulus, assembly GCA_963574635.1. Classification (NCBI taxonomy): domain Eukaryota; kingdom Metazoa; phylum Chordata; class Mammalia; order Primates; family Pitheciidae; genus Cheracebus; species Cheracebus regulus. The sequence continues at coordinate 77,766 of CAUYQU010015014.1, forward strand.
ACGGCTAGCCAGTTTTCCCAACGCCATTTATTGAACAGGGACTCTCACATTCCACTGTGAGTTGAAGCAACCTAAGACATTCAACAGGATACCAGTGCCCAATCCAGCCACCAGAATTATGAGTCAAAGAGCCTTTGGCTTTGACCTAAGGCTTTCAACAAGATACCAATGACCTTCCAGCTACCAGAATTATGAGTCAAAGAATACTTTATCTTTATAAATTACCCAGTCTCAGGTGTTCTGTTACAGCAACACTAAACATACTAAGACACACGCTGAAATTCTAGAGAGAGAGACTGATGCCCAAATCATAAAATTTAAAGCTCAATAAACTCATCACTTAATGTTCTGTAAACATATTCCCTTTTCAGTAAAATTGCTTTAAAATAACAGTGCTCTAATCAATGGCTATCACTAGAAAACATCAGAGAGCTGGAAACACTTGGCTTCCTCTTCCTTTGTAATCAGCCAACTTCATTACGCCTTCTGCCTAATAATTATAGAGATGGGTTTCATAACATAAAACTAATAGGCATCACAAATTGCATGCTCTCCCAAGGAACTAGAGATGTATGCCATTTCATATATCAACATGAAAAACATGACTTCTGTTTAACTCAGGCACTGGAGTTCTAGAAATATAGTGAAATCATGCAACTTACTGGTAATGTACGCTGCACACACTCTTTGAAGTAAACACATGTTGCGAAAATGCCATTTTAACCCTGCCTTGAGGAAGCGAAATGGTATATTGTACCTGTGTCATTAGCTTTCTTTCTCCTGTGAACATGAGTCAATTCATGTATAACCATTACAGAAATATGCCACTGCCTCAGAATTTTTTAAAATAACCTTTTTGGTTTTATTATAATGGTAATAGTGCTCATTATAGAAAATTTGGAAAATAGGAAAACATATAAAGAAGAAAATAAAAATCACTTGCAATCCCACAATCCTAAAATTATTACTTGCTAGTAGTTTGGTTTCTCGTATTCCGGTATTTTTATAAGTATGTATTTTGCATAGTTGAGACAATTTTGTGTGATTTGCATACTGCTTTTTTCATTTAATGTAAACTTGTGAGCATTTTATCTTTTCATTAAAATCTTGGTAAATGTACTTGTAATGGGTTTATTCTTGGCAGTCTGAGCACACACTAATTTACCTCGCATTCCCCTATCGATGAACATTTAGATAGCTTACTTTTCCACCATCATCAGAAAATATAATGATAATATGCATACACATTTATTCTATGAACTGGAACCCAGACCTCTGATGAAGGGTAGGTCTTATTGGCCAAGGCTGTGTCTCTGAGATTTTAGGGAAACAGTCTGTAGGGTTACAAGGTCAAATAATATAGACACGTTTAGAACTCTTAATATATACTAGCAAACTGCTTTCCAGATTACCCCAATTTATACTTCACTAGCAAAGTGCAAGAAAACCTGCTCCACTGTACACCATAGCTGTGGCTGCAGTGACTTAATATTTTTGAGAGTTAAATAATTTCTCAATATTATTTTGATTTATGCAATTATATTACTAGTGAGTTTGGACATTTTGCTCTCAGGTTATTTTAACTCAATGCAAATGTATAAAAATGAATTTTTATAGAATATTTCCTTCTAAATTGACATAATGAATCCTCCTTTCAGCCAATTCTGAATACTTAAATGAAAAATTCTTCAATTAGCATTCATAATTTGAAGGCTTTCTTTACCTTATTTTTTTAAGAGGCTTTGTTTAACATTAAATTAAGACTTAAAGCAAATTCTTCAGTTAAGAGAAGTTGGTCTTTTTATTTTTTTAAGCCAAAAGACTTCAGTATATTAGTAATTCCGTATAGAAGTATATAGAACATGGGAAAAGGCAAAAAAAAAAAAAATCACATCTTAGAACTTTGCTAAAAATCTCTTTATCCAGTGGGGAGCTGAGAGTGTACAATTAAGGAAAATAATTTGCTTTTTGCATGTCCGTGGCAACTGATTGCCTGTTCCAATCAAGAGACTTTTCCTGATTGATTTCTCTACATGTCTCCTGTGCTTTGAAGCTAGAACTTAACATTAATGGGGAATTGACTTTCCTTTTTGGCTCTTCTCTTTGCAAACATCACTCATTCATTCACAAATCTATTTTTTAAAGGGCTGCGTTTTATTTTTAAGAAGTAGTTCAACATTCAAAATTATGTGAAATTTCAGGTGATTTCTTCAGAATTTCAATCTACACTAATGGAAGAGTTTAGATAAGAAGGTAGCAGGCAACAGAAGCAAAGGCAGGGTCTGACCACAGCTTTACCTAGTAGGATGCAGAAGTTCTGGCATAATCTCTACTTCACTCCTACATTGACTTGATTGACAGTGGCATTTCCTAAAGGCATGCTAGCTAGGTGCACACCCTATGCTGTTCTTTACATATATTATTTTTAAACCACACAATAGTGCTGCCAACTACGTATTATTATTCCCATTCTATAAAGAAACCAAAGCTCAGAGATGCTACAGCTAGGTTTACAACCTTGGTCTGCGTCATTTAGAATCTAGGAATGCTTATTTTCTTTTTTCTTTATTTCTTTTATTTTTTTTTTTTTTTGAGATGGAATCTCACTTTGCAGGCCAGACTGGAGTGCAGTGGCATGATCTCAGCTCACTACAACCTCTGCCTCCCATGTTCAAGTGATTCTCTGCCTCAGCCTCCCAAGTAGCTGGGGTTACAGGCATGCACCACCACACCCAGCTAATTTTTTTTTTTCTGTATTCTTAGTAGGGATGGGGTTTCACCCTGTTAGCTAGGCTGGTCTTGAACTCCTGATCTCAAGTGATCTGCCCACCTCAGCCTCCCAAAGTGCTGGGATTATAGGTGCAAGCCACTGCACCCAGCCTTTTTTTTTTTTTTTTTAATATATACACAAACAGTGCATAGGAATATACTACATCAGGCTGGGTGTGGTGGCTCACGCCTATAATCCCAGCACTTTGGGAGGCTGAGGTGGGTGGATCTTCTGAGGTCGTGAATTCGAGACCAGCTTGGCCAACATGGAGAAACCTTGTCTCTACTAAAAATACAAAATTAGCCAGGCGTAGTGGCACATGCCTGTAGTCCCAGCTACTCTGGAGGCTGAGGCAAGAGAATCGCTTGAACCCGGGAGGCAGAGGTTGGGCTGAGCCGAGATCGTGCCATTGCACTCCAGCCTGGGTGACAAGAGTGAAACTCCATCTCAAAAAAAAAAAGAAAGAAACATACTACATCAAAAAATAAAAGGCACACCATTCCCCTAAACCTTAGAGGTCCCTGTATGCTTCTCCTCATGACATATCCCAAACACACCAGGTAGCCCCTCTCCTGAATTTTGTGTTACCAATTCACTTGCTTTTCTTTGTAATCTTACTTTATATATCTATATCTGTAAACATTATATATTTTAATTTTGCCTGTTTTATCTATATGAAAATCATAAATCGTGTTTTTCCCAGAAAAATTCCTTTGTCATTAATAAACCACAGGCCTGTTACTGTACCCACAGTTCTAGAGGTTTAAAACCAGCCTAGGCCGGGCACAGTGGCTCACGATTGTAATCCCAGCACTTTGGGAGGCCGAGGTGAGTGGATCACAAGGTCAGGAGTTTGAGATCAGCCTGGCCAATATAGCAAAACCCCATCTCTACTAAAAATACAAAAATTAGCCAGGCATGGTGGCGGGTGCCTGTAATCCCAGCTACTCGGGAGGCTGAGGCAGGAGAATCACTTGAACCTGGGAGGCAGAGATTGCAATGAGCCGAGATGGCACCACTACACTCCAGCCTGGGCAACAGAGCAAGATCTGTCTCAAAAAAAAAAAAAAGAAAAAGGAAAACCAGCCTAAGTATAAGCCTAGATTCATAGTCATAAATGAGAATTGTGATGGAGTTCAGTGCACACTACCCCACAATAGGGCACCTTGGCATTTCAGAAGGCAACAGAAGCTGGAAGGTATCCCCCACTTTCTTCCCCTGGTTCCTTCTCCTCTGATGTAGGTTGTAAATCTCTCACTCCAGGGGCCCACCATATACCTGGAGGAAAGGGACGCCCCTGTCTGAAAACACAGAGACACCAGGAAGAATCCAAACAGGACTTGCTAAGTTCCCTCCTGTTTATAACCTTTTAGATGATACCCCTTTATCCAAGCAGACTTCTGCATGACTGTTCATAAACATACACAGTTTTCTCTGTTTCTCTGGATCTTCATTTCTGAAGGTTCCTGGGTCACATAAAACTTCTCTTGTTTTGTTTGAGACAAGGTCTTGCTCTGTCGGCCAGGCTAGAGTGCAGTGGCATGACCATGGCTGTCAGCCAGGCTAGAGTGCAGTGGCATGAACATGGCTTGCTGCTGCCTTGACCTCGTCCCACTGAGGATTCTCCCAAGCGATCCTCCTACCTTAGCCTCCCAAGTCATTGGAGCTACAGGTGCATGCCAACACACCCAGCTCATTTTTAAACTTTTTGTAGGGATGGGGTCTCACTATGTTGCTCAGGCTAGCCTTGAACTCCTGAACTCAGGCAGTCATCCCACTTCAGCCTCCAAAAGTGCTGGGATTATAGGTATGAGCCACTGTGCCCAGCCCTTGTCACATAAAATTATTTCAAGTAAATTTGTTGAACTCTTCTCTTGTTAAGCTCTCTCTTGTTATAGGAGTCTCAACCATGAACCTAGCAATGGGTGGGTAAAGAAATCTTTTCTCTGCTATAATTGCCAGATTTAGCAAATGAAAGCAAATCTGTCCCATGCATGTTCTAGTGGGTATGTCCTGTGCAATATTTAGGGCATATTTATACTTAAAAAGTATTTGTTCTTTATCTGAAATTCAAATCTAACTGGGAATCCTGTATTTTATCTGTCAGACCCATTTTAAGGAGTCTTACTACATCAGTCTTTTTTTTTTTTTTTTTGAGATGGAGTCTCACTCTGTCACCCATGCTGAAGTGCAATGGTGCAGTCTCGGCTCACTGCAACCTCTTCCTCCCGGGTTCAAGCGATTCTCTTGCCTCAGCCTCCCAAGTAGCCGGGATTGCAGGCATGTGCCACCACACCTGGCTAATTTTTGTATTTTTAGTAGAGGTGGGGTTTCACCATGCTGGCCAGGCAGGTCTCGAACCCCTGACTTCAGGTGATCCGCCCGCCTTGGCCTCCCAAAATGCTAAGATTACAGGTGTCAGCCACCGTGCCCAGCCCCTACATCAGTCTTGACATCTGAAGACAACCCTAGAAGGTAATTACCCTGGCGGGTAAGCCTTGAAGTGGTCCTGGAACTGCCCAGTTAGTTCTCCTTGCCCACTGCCTACACGGAGCTGGTTTATCAAGATGGGGGAATTGCAACAGAGAAAGAATTTAATTCATGCAGAGCTGTCTGTATGGGAGACCAGAATTTTATTATTTCTCAAATTAGTCTCTCTGAGAATCCAGGGATCAGAGTTTTAAGGATAATTTGATGGGTAGGGGGCCAGTGAGTCGGTAGTGCTGATTGTTGGGTTGGAGATGAAATCATAGTGAGTTGAAGCTGCCCTCTTGTGCCGTCTGTCAGTCCCTGGGTGGGGGCCACAAGACGAGCTGAGCCAGTTTATCGATCTGGGTGGTGCCAGCTGATACATCCAGCACAGCGTCTGCAAAATATCTCAAGCACTGATCTTAGATTTTACAATCGTGATTTATCCCCAGGAGTAATTTGAGGAGGTTCAGAATCTGACAGCCTCCAGCTGCACGACTCCTAAACCATAATTTCTAATCTTGTGACTAATCTGTGTGTCCTGTAAAGGCAGTGCAGTGCCCAAGCAGGAAGTGGATTTGTTTTGGGAAAGGGCTATTGTCTTCTTTGTTTCAAAGTTAAACTATAAACTAAGTTCCTCCCAAAGTTGGTTGAGCCTACACCCAGGAAAGAACCAGGAGAGCTTGGGGGTTGGAAGCAAGATGGGGTTGGCTAGGTCAGATCTCTTTCACTGTCATCATTTTCTGGGTTATAATTTTTGCAAAGGCAGGTTCAGTCCCTCACAATGTGGGGCGGAAATGGCAAGGATCCTAGAATTAGGAAACCTGAGTCCTCATTCCCTCATTCCCACTCCATCAGTTATTGTTTATGTGACCTTGGACACGTCACTCAAACCTTGTGAGCTTCAGTTTTCTCATCTTCAAAACAGGGATCATAAGGGACTTTCTCAAAAAGGCTAAAATCGGCCAAGTGCGGTGGCTCACACTTGTAATCCCAGCACTTTGGGAGGCCAAGGTGGGCAGATCACAAAGTCAGGAGATCGAGACCATTCTGGCCAATAAGGTGAAACCCCGTCTCTTCTAAAATGCAAAAAATTAGCCGGGCGTGGTGGCACGTGCCTATAATCCCAGCTACTGGGAAGGCTGAGGCACGAGAATCACTTGAACTCAGGGGGTGGAGATTGCAGTGAGCCAAGATTGCACCATTGCACTCCAGCCTGGTGACAGAGCAAGACTCCATCTAAAAAAAAAAAAAAAAAAAAAAAAAAAAAAAAAAAAAAAATGAAAAAAACAAGCATGTATAATAAAATCAATTTTAAAAAAAAAATCGAAAATTACAGAAAAAAATAAAAAACAAATAAAAAATGACTTTTAAAAAACAACAAATG
>CAUYQU010015015.1:0-43901 GCA_963574635.1 Cheracebus regulus
GGACTCAGCAGCTCAGGAGCTGGAGGGCTGACAAGTCACAGTCACCAAGGCGCGGTGATACCGGAGGGGTTTTAAGCCCTCGGACTCTGCAGGATTGCCGGTCTGAGGGCAGCGATTATACCGGAGGGGTTTTAAGCCCTCAGACGCTCCCAGGATTGCCGGTCTGAGGGCAGCCTTCCACAAGAACTGGACACAGGGTGCTACAGCTCCTTTTTCAGGAGAGGCTCTCGCCCCAAGCCTGCCACACAGCAGGTATCTTTACGATACCGAACGCCGCCGCCTGGGCCATGATTCTTGTCCTGGTATAACTGTTTTTCCCTTCAGTCATGCTCTGCACCGTGTCTGCTCTAGGCATTCCTCCGACTACGACCTAAGATATAATTATATGTATATATAGGGAAATAACTGAGTAGTAAGATATTCTTCAGGCCCTAATTCTATAAACTAATATATGATGATATATAAAGGATTAGATAAAGGAAATGACTGAGTATTGACACTGTAAACTAAGACATTCTTCAGGCACGAATTGTGCCAGGAATCCGCTTAGCTCTCCTTCCTCGGTGCCCAGATGGGGGGTTCCCCACACTTGACTAATCAGTTATTAATTCCAGTATTCTCTGTAGATTATGTAGGATTGTCTCTGCACTCATATCATTGTGAATAGTGACTGTCTTTTCTTGCCGCTCTTATGCATTTTAAGTGACTTAGTTTGCTGACCTCCAGTACAGTAGGAATGGAAGTGGTGATGGGGCACATGTTTTCTCGGTCTTGGAGGAAACCTAACAGCAAACACAATTTTGTTGGAATTTTAGTTAGTGCAGCCATGCACTGAGAAAATAAGAAAGTAGTGTTAAATTGAGAAAGCGCACATTTTAAACGTTTGCATGTCTTGTAAAATAATGTTCGGAGCCTCTGTCTGTGCCCTCTCAGTGACTTACCAGTGCGTTTCCCGAAATGTTTCCAGAGCCACAGTCTCATGAGCTCCACTGTGCATCCAGGGTGCCGCGGACCGATACTTCCGCGGGCCTCTTCCTCCGTCCCCGGCCCCTCTTGGGAAGTTACAGTACCCTTAGAATAATAAAGGCTCTGAGAAGGCCTGCTAGAAGGAAGCCTGTTTAGCGTCGTTTAGTGTTTCACAGATTTATTTGCCTGTAGGACCTTTTCTGTAACATCTGTGAACATCATGCTTAATGCCTAGGGAAATTATATTTGAATAAGTATCAGCATTTTTTTGAATAATTTACCTCCAGAACATTTTTGCTGCCAAGTCATAGCAGATAGAACGAATTTTTGAATAAATTGAGATCTGTTACTATTTCCTGATGGTCCCTTTCCGGCTCTAAAGAAAACCGTTGCTTTTTGTCTTTTGTTTGTGAACATGTGAACCAGAATGTAGGCAGCAGCCCCAGCCGCTTCCTTGGTCAGTCTGTAGAAAGCAAAATGCAGGGACTCCTGTCTCCCAGACGATGCGGAGGGGACAGGCTCCTGGCCTGAGAGTGGGGAGGGTGGGAGGGAGGAAGGGGGACCACACTGCTCCGCCATCCCCGTGTCTCCCCTGCCTCAGGCGGGCGCCCCGTATAGATCCCGGTGAGCGGGCGGCCCCCCGGCTGCTGCCCCCGCCCTCCCACCTCCGCCCCGCTCCTACCCCACCCCGCCCTCCTCAGGCCCCAGGCCAGGGCAGGGCAGGGCACAGCGGCCGCCAGGGGGCGCCAGACAGCCTGTCCCGGGTGGGTTCCCGGGCCTGCGCCGCCAGCGCCCCCACCTGCAGCGGCGGGTCCCGGGGCAGAGATGTGGACGAAGGACCTTTTACCTGCATATTTCTTTTTTCACTTTCGACTTTTGTGTTATTTCTTTTTTATTTTTTTATTAAAAGAGGGCTTTTGCAAAATGTAGAAATTTCAGCCCCTGCAAGACACAGAATCCGCCCCTGCAGAGCATGAAGTGTGTGTGATTCGGGTTTGGGTCCTAGTGACCACCAGGCTGGGATCCACTGCAGGATGCGGCGAGCTGATGGCTCCCCGGGCCCGTGGTCCTGCGGTCACAGCCAGCCTGGCTTGCCCTGTGTCCGGGTGCGCTCGGCTTGCAGCTGCCGCGCGCTCCCGCGTTCTCCCGTGTTCTCCGCCGCGGTTCCCTGGGGCTGCTCAGCTCTGTCTGCGCTGTGACCGCGTGTGATCCTCTCGGTCTCCCGCGCCGCCTGCTCCCGCGCGTTCTATGCTTTTCTGACTCGGAGACCCGGGTCTTTGTGCGGAGGCCCCTGTGGATTCAGATCTGCCACACCGTTATTCCCTCTGTGGCCTTGGACGCATCACTTAACATTTCCCGGGGCAGCTCCCACACGATTGAAATGAGTTGGTAGCGGCATCTGCCTTTAAGTGCGGTTATGAGTCCCCCCCGACCCCCCACAAACTGAGTCTCGCTCTGTCGCCCAGGCCGGAGTGCATTGGCGCGATTGCAGCCTCAGCTGCCTGGGCTCAGGCAGTCCTCCCACTTCAGCCTCCGGAGTAGCTGGGATTACAGGTCTATGCCACCACGCCCAGATAATGTTTTGATTTCTTTTTTTTTTTTTTTGGTAGAAACGGGGACTCACTATGTTACCCTTCTCCTGTCCCTTCCCCTGCAGGGCATGGGGGCAGCTCATGGGGCTTTCTCCCTTCAGAAACGAAGCCACTTACTCTCTGTAAGGAGCTGCGTGGCCAGGCTCCAGCGACATCCCACTGCAGGGCCTTCCTAGGGAGTCTCAGCTCCAGGACCCCTGCCGCACTCCACCCCACCTGCCCCCACCACAGGCTGGGACCTCCCCACCCGCCCCCACCGCAGGCTGGGACCACCCCACACCCCCCACCACAGGCTGGGACCACCCCACCCGCCCCCACCCACCCCCACCGCAGGCTGGGACCACCCCACCCGCCCCCACCGCAGGCTGGGACCTCCCCACACCCCCTACCGCAGGCTGGGACCTCCCCACACCCCCCACTGCAGGCTGGGACCTCCCTACCTGCAGCCTTCATGCCCTTGTGGTTCCTTTCCCCTTCTTATCTCCTTCAGTGAAGATACTTTATTATAATCTGAAATTATCCTCAGTTTAATATTATTCTGGAAGGATGTTTTCACTGAGTATAAGATTCCAGTTTAGAAGTTATTTTCTTTCATTACTTTGAAGATTTAAAAACTATTTTCCCAGTGTCTTTTGGCTTTTTTAATGTTTTTGTTGTTGTTGTTGTTTTGTTTTGTTGTTTTTTTTTGGTCAGCTAATTAGAGCTTTTAAGGTGTTCGTTTTTTGGTCTTTGGTTTTAGCCATTTTCCTTTGGTGTTTTGAGATGTGGTTTGCATTTTCTTTTTCCCTCTTCTTATAAGGCTTCCTGAATCTTTGGATTGACATTTTCTGGCAGTTTTTTGAAAAACTTTGGCCATTACTTCTTCAGATGGCATCCTTGCTCCATTTTCTGTCCTCTGTCTTTGTGACTGGAATGCACGTCTTTTTGAACTTTTCACTATACCCTTTCTGTCTTTTCTCCTTTGTTCTCTATTTTTTCATCATTTTTCCCTATATATTTTATTTTGAAAATGTTTTCCCTGACTTCTCTTCAGCGATTGTCTTTCGTAGGTCAGGGAATCTTTCTTCATCTATAGAATTATTTTTGGATTTGTTTTAACTCCTAGAATTCCATTTGGTTCCTTTTAATACTGTCCTATTCTCTGACAAACTTTATGATCTTATATTTTATCTCTTTGAATGTAACTTTTAATGTCTGTGTCTTGTAACTTCATTAACTTGTACCTCTGTGGATGAGTTTATATTGTCCATTTTTGTTGGTTTCATTCGTGTGTTTTTTTCTCTTTGTTTGCCTGGTTATTTTTGATTGAGTTTTGAGCTTTGTCTTTGAATTATTTGTAGTAATAATTTGAGTCCTGAATGGCATTTTATTTTTAAAGAGATGATTTATTTTTATTTCTGGCAGATGGCTAGAGGCACCAGCAGTTCTGGATCTAATTTTAGGGATTGGGATGATTTAGAATGAGGCTTCAGTCCCACCCGACTGTTTCTCCCAGGGCATAGCCCTCCAAGTCAGCACAGTCTTCTCAGCTTCTCTGCAGCTCAACTGCCTTTTATGGAACTGGCACATGCTCCAGGTAGAAGTGACCACAAAGGTGGGGTCTACCTCTTTGGATTTTCTTCTTCTGAGTCTTCTTTCCTGCCTTGTTAGGTTTCTTTTTTTTTCTTTTAATTGTTTTATTTTATTTATTTATTTTTGCGCCTTATTTAGGTTTCTAATGGCTTTACACAGATTTAAAAAGAGTATCGTGTTATCCTTTTTAATTGTTCTCAGCAGGAGGATTGTGCTGATTCACCTAGGCTGCTAGAAGAGGAGGCTCCCGCTATCCCTGTCTGGTCTCAGTGATTTGAAATACCACCTTTATCAAATCTGACCTTGGGGCCAGCACCTGCAGCTGGCAGGGTCAGACAGGCAGTGCCTCTCTTATTTTGCTGATGAGTTGCTGGAGCTCCTGTGTGCCTGTCTCGGCAGCAGGTTCAGCCTTTCCTTCTTGAGTGCCCTCCACCCCTGCTGTGTAAGAGCCAAGGGTTTTCTTTCCCAGGGGCAGTGAGTCCTGCTGTGGCCGGCCAGCTGAAGAGGGAGAATCTCGTCTACCTGGCTCTCAGATCTTGTGGTTTCTGTGGCTGTACAGTGGCTCAAGCCTGTCTCCTGAGTTTAGCTGTCCTCAGCTGTGGTCAGGTGCTGGCTGGGCCAGACCCCTGCACAAATGCCCTCGCTGTGTGTACGTTGTAACTTCGACTCCTGCACTGGGCCCTTGCTCCCCAGGCACAGTGGCCTGGCCTTGCAGGGTGTTTGCATCAGCCTCACGCACCACAGGAGCCAGCACTCCTGCCACAAACTGTGGACCTGCCCCCTCTTTATTTACAGCATGTCTCTCCACTTCCTGTTAAATGCCCCATTTTATAAGTTTTTTTGTGTTCCCTTTACTATTCTAAAATGCAATTCATAGATAATGTTGCCTGCCTACCGCCATAATTAAACAAACATGTAATATCCAAACACGTGAAGGAGACATAAAATGAAAGTAACTTGCATATTGAAGTACAAGTTTTATAGTACAGGCTCAGGCACAGCCACACCAGAAAACAAAATTCAGGTGCTCACCCCATACAAACAACTCCTGAGTGTGACAGCTAAGACTGCAAACTGAGGAGGCGCTGGGATTCAGATGCTGTTAGCAGGCTTCCCGTGTTTTTCCTGAGGCGGCTGGTGTCGCTGACATGGAATGAAGTACAGCTTTCTCCCTGTGCAGAGCGGTGACATGGCAGTTGCATTCCTGAAAATCCGCTGGGTATTGAAACTATGCAGATGAAAATCGGGCTTATTTGTAAGCTGGAGTCAGGTTCTGGGCTCAGGAAAACAGATCTTCTTTCCTGCCTGAGTGACAGTGTACATTTGGAAGTGATGCAGGTTGGCGGGTGATGTGCTGACGTTGTACCGAGGTTTGAGGGTGGTATGTCTCAGACGAGCATGAACACCCCTTCCTGACACGCAGGAACTACAGAAGGATCGAGCTCAGTTCTTCGTTGTGTGGTCCTGGCTAGTGCTGTTCCTGGCTCCGGTCTTCTGGATGCCAGTGGCTCTTCCTTCTTTTGTGATGACTGGAAATACCCTACAAATTTCAGCATACCTCTTAAGGTGGTAGAAAGATTCCCTTGAGAATCTCCCTTTAGGAAAATGTTCACAGATGGGCTGGGCGCAGTGGCTCATGCCTATAATCCCAGCACTTTGGGAGGCCGAGGCAGGCAGATCAGGAAGTCAGGAGATTGAGACTGTCCTGGCCAACATGGTGAAACTCCATCTCTACTAAAATACGAAAATTAGCCAGGCGTGGTGGTGCACCCCTGTAGTCCCAGCTACTCGGGAGGCTGAGGAGGAGAATCGCTTGAACCCAGGAGGCGGAGACTGCAGTGAGTCAAGATCACACCACTGCATTCTAGCTTGGTGACAGAGCAAGACTCCGCCTCAAAAGTAAAATAGAATGAAATGAAAAATGTTCACAGAGGAGAACCCCTAAAGGGCCCCTTGTGTCTAGTCTCTCTTTTTTTCTAGTTTCATCTGTTACCAAAATAATCTTCTGCTGTTTTTAATTTTCTCTTTTTCTTTCCTTTTTAAAATAGAGATGGCGTCTTGCTGCTTGTCCAGGCTGGTCTTAAACTCCTAGGCTCAAGTGATCCTCCTGACTCAGCCTCTGGAGTAGCTGGTACTACAGGTGCACACCACTGTGCCCTGCTTAAAAATAATCTTTCTAATGCATCTTTGCCGATATCTTTCTTTGCTCAGAAACCGTCGGTGCTGACTGGTGCTCAGAAAAAGCCCTGAACTCAGGTGGGCCTGCACACTCCTGCCCAGCCTGCCTGTAGAAAAAGCCCTGAGCTCAGGAGGGCACGCACACTCCTGCCCAGGCGGCCTGCAGTGGGCCTCCGCCCACACAGTCACTTCAGCTCCCATTCCTGTTGCCCTGTGCCGGGGCCCTTCCCTTCCCTGCAGTGGAAGCCACCAGTCTCTCACTCCCAGGTCAGATGTTCCCTCCTGCGGCACAGCTGACAGCAGACACCCCTCCTCCTGGCTGCCCATGGCGTTTTGTGAAACCTGTCTCGTCTGTTGTTAGTTTCTTCCTGGCATTGGCGCTTCCTGGGTTTGTCTTATCTTCTTTATGAAGCTGTTACATCCCTGGTGATCTTCTTAGCCTCCTTAGATAACGTGCAGTACTCCGTAGGTGTTACTGGTGCATGGCCTCTCCCCTCTGGAGATCACTCAGTCTCTGAAACCCTGGAGGAGCCAGTCTGCCTCTGCAGACCGTAACAGCATGGAAAGAAGACTAGTATGCACTGGTATGCAGTAGATTCTCAGGGCACCCTGCGTGTGCTCAGCTGAGGGGTGCCAGGAGGAGAATGGGCATCTCTGGAAGCTTTCGTTCTTGGCCAAGTTGTCTGTGGCAGAAACATTTGCGTTTTCCCCAGCCGACGCGTGTGAGACTGAGTGAGAAAGGCAGTGCAGGGCTCCAGAGACGGCGAGGCCTTCCTGTCTCAGCCGCTTCTGCCCAAAAGAGAGAGAAACCCCTCAGGTCACTTCAGCCACTGGCCTGGTAAACGTGAGTGTGTGGCGTGGGGCAGATGTCCTGCCGCCCTCCCTGGGCTCTGGGGCAGCTAGGCATGAAAGCAGAGGCTCCTGGGTTGGCCTCAGCTCTCAGCACCTCCCTGGAGTGTCGGCCCCTGCTCTGCCGGTGTCCCTCTGTGTCAGGAGGCTGGCCTCTGCCTGTCGCACCCTCCTGGCAGTCCTGAGTGTTGAGAAGCCAGGCCCAGGGCAGCCAGTCCAGGGACACTGAAGTGGTGGCTGTGATTATGCGGGCACCTTGGGGAGACAGCTGAGAGCACAGGAGGAAAGCAAACACACAGAAGACTGTTGAGACCATCGTTACGGGTCCATTTTCCCTTCTCAGGTCTAGGTGTTAGCGGTGGATTTAGGAAGCAGTTTCGTTAATTCGTATAGACCAGCAAGTCTCACACTTTGTCACATGGAGGGTTTGCTAACTCGGGTTTGCAGGGCCACACCCCCGCCCTCCAAGCAAAGTTTCTGACTGAGTAGGTCCAGGGTGGGGCCCCAAGGATTTGCATTTCTACTAAGCTCCCACCTCATGCTTATAAAAGCCGCTGTCTGCGGTGGGTGTGGGGGGGGCGTGGGGGAGTCAAGGGGTTGGGGGTGTGTGGGGGGGTCGGGGGGTGTGGGGGTTTTAGGGGGTCGAGCGGTGGGAGGTGTGGGGATTTGGGGGGTGGAGGGGTGTTGGGGAGTTGAGGTGTGTGGGGGATGTGGGGGGTTGGGTGTGAGGGTCGAGGGGTAGGGGGGTGTGTGGGGGGTCGAGGGGTGGGGGGTGTGGGAGGTCGAGGGGTGGTGAGTGTGGGGGGTTGGGGTGTGGGAGGTGTGGGGGTCGAGGGGTGGGGTTTTGGGGGGTCGAGGAGTTGGGGGGTAAGGGGGGTCGAGGGGTGGGGGGTGTGGGGGGGTCGAGGGGTGGGGGGGTGATAAGGACCCACCATGAGAACCACTGGTATAAGCAGTAATTTTTCTTACAGGAAAAAGTGAATATTTACTAAGAATACTGTTTCACTTGAATTTATTAGACATTATTTTTGAATGTTATAGCTCAGATGCTGTATTTATTTTAAATTTTTATAGAAATAAAAGAAGAGCTTGAAGATCTGAACAAAGAAATCAAGAAAACTGCGAATAAAATTCGAGCCAAGTTAAAGTGTAAGTTTAAAATTTTATGTTTAGTTATTGATATTGGGAGTATGGGTATTTGTTATTTTATTCTTTATTGGTTGTTGTTCTTTTACATTTTTAAAAATTAAAATTGTGACTGCTTTAAAATAAATTATTTGTGTGTAATTCAGAGTATTCACATTAAAAAAGATGATGTGTTTGCTTATAAACTGTTACACTGTTAGGTTTTTTGTGACATTTCAGGCTAAGTTGCAGATGTTGGGAAGGTGCATTGCCAAGCTCTTCTTGAATGGACTCTTTAACTGCTCAGTTTTTCAGACTTTCAGGAGAATTTGTTTCATGATGTTTGGCATTCTGCTGTAGCAGCAGTAGTTTTGGGGAGGCTTATGGCTTTTGCATGGGACTTAGACAGAGGTTTTTTTTTTTTTTTTTGATTTGGTAGAACACATTGTATTTGATTTTTGCAGAATGGCATCAAGATCAAAAACAGTTTCTGTGCAGATGATAAAATACTTTTATTATGGCAAGTTTCAGATGTGTGCAGAAGCAGAGAGAGATGACCACAAACCGAGCCCCCCAGCTCTGCAGTTCTCCATGAGCTCCCCCACACCCGCTCCCAGAACATGCTGAAGCCATCCCAGGCATCTGACATTTCATCAGCGTGTATTTCAAAAACAGAAGCTTCCCTAAAAGCACAACCAAATTATATCTAAACCAAATTCATTGTAATTACTTAATATTACAAAATATCCAGGCAAAGTTTATATTTCCCCAGTGGTCTTGTGATTTTTTTTTTTTTAACAGTTTGCTTGAATTGAGTCCCAGATAAGGACCAAACTCTGGCTTTTAAAAGTGAGATTCTCCCTTCATCTTTTTTCCCTCTGGTACTTTTTTGCTTTGGTTGGTGAAGCTGGGTCATTTGTCCTACAGAACCTGCCACACTGCAGATGTTGCTGGTTTTACCCCTGCAGCATGTTTCATAGGCTCTGCCATCCTCTGAATTTGCTGTAGATTGGTAGGTAAATTCTCCAAGCTTTGTCTGATTGAGGTGTTTTCTGTGGGTTTTTAAAAGGTAAAGATGCAGCATCTGATTACAGATTTTACGTCCTCATGGTTATGTTAAGATGTTAGTGGTGACATTAACATTTTTTCTTGGTTCTAAATAAGTTCAGTAAAGTTTTAAATAAGATACTACATTCTTTCCCACTCTGTGGTACTGTCAAAAATGGATGATTATTTCCAAGATCCATAATTAATTAGAAGTTGCAAGCAGTAATTTTTTTTTTTGAGTTGAAGTCATCCAGGCTAGAGTGCAGTGGTGCAATCTCGGCTCACTCACTGCAACCTCTGCCTCTCAGGTTCAAGCGACTCTCCGCCTCAGCCTCCCAAGCAGCTGGGACAACAGGTGCGTGCCACCACGCCCGGCTAATTTTTGTATTTTTAGTGGAGGCAGGGTTTCGCCATGTTGGCCAGGCTGGTCTTGAACTCCTGACCTCAAATGATCCGCTGTCTCGGCCTCCCAAAGTGCTGGGATTACAGGTGTGAATATCCTGATTTTATTATTTCTTCTTTGTTTAGTTGCTGCCCTCTCCCCTTCAACTCTTGAATTGGACAAGTTTGGAGAATTTAACTACCAGCCCACAGCAAATACAGAGGCCAGCAGAGCCTGTTAAGCATGTCACAGGGTGAAATCAGCAAAATGTGGAGCGTGGCAGGTTCTGTGGGACAAATGACCTGGCTTCTCCAGCCAAGGGAGCCAAAGGGCATACCGGGGCACAGATCACAGAGGACAGAGAGGATCAGCATTGGACTCTCTCTGGTGCAGCTTTCATAGGTCAGATCCCTGGAGTCCCCCAGAGATGACCAGGGAGACTCTGCTGTTGGTTCTTGTCCGTCATCGTGAACAGATGGATGTCAACACGTCTGATGTTTTCACTGCTGCATTATCCTTCGTGCTCAAATGGTCTCTCTGGCTGGTGAGGTGGACTCTGGAGTCCTTCAGTAGGCCCTTGTCACCTCTGATGGCCTTTCTGCTTTCTGCTTTTTGCCGTGACAAAATGACCCATGCACATTTCACCCCTTTCCTGCCCCGGGCCTGGGATCAGCCATCCCCAGGGAGCCCCATTCCTGCAACTGAAGAATGTTATCTAGACACCTAGGTGGGCGTGCTGGGGAATGTGCTGCCGTACATGACAATGACTTGACCATTCTTTCCTAGGCTTTTTCAGTGGGCAGGGCTAAGATTTTTTTAAAAGATAAAATGGATCATGATTTCTTACTGATACTCCAAATTAAGAAGAAAGGAAGGATTAAAAACATTTCGAAAGAATTTTTACTTAATATGGATGATATTACATCTTTATTCCTTTCAGCTTTGCCCCAAATTCTGGTTCTCACTGACACATAATTATTCGCGTCCTATCCACGGTACACACACAACAGACTCAAAATAATGGCGCCAGCACCTACTGTCAAGAGTATGACTACTTAAAAGTTTATTTAATTTGTCATTCTTTTTGTCTATAGGCGTATCCCACTGGGCTATATAATAAAATTACTTTTTCTTGTTGTTGTTTGACCTGCGGTCTTGCTGTGCTGGCCAGGCTGGAGTGCAGTGACTGTTCACCAACGTGATCTTAGTGCATGACAGCCTCGAACTTCTAGGCTCAAGTGACCCCCCAGCAGTTGTGACCATAGGCACGTGCTGCTGTGTCCAGCAACAAATCACTGGGTTTTAAAGTTACTTTGAATAGCTTTTCCTCTGTGTGTTGTTTATTTATTTTGAGATGAAGTTTCACTCTTGTCCCTTAGGCTGGAGTGCAATGGCAAGATCTCGGCTCACTGCGACCTCCACCTCCTAAGTTCAAGCAATTCTCCTGCCACAGTCTCTTGAGTAGCTGGCATTACAGGCGTCCACCACCATACCTGGCTAATTACAGTATTTGTAGTAGAGATGGGGTTTCACCATGTTGGCCACACTGATCTTGAACTCCTGACCTCAAGTGATCTGCCCACCTCAGCCTCCCAAAGTGCTGGGATTACAGGCATGAGCCACCGCGCCCGGCTCCTCTGTGTTTATCTCATTAACTCGACTTACTGTTAGATTTGTTGTATTTTTCCCCTGAAGTTTAGGGACTAATTTTTTAAATGTCTAATTTTGCATTATAGTTTGTGAAGTATTTATGTCATTCTGAAGTGAAATATATAAACATATTCAGAGTCTAGCTGCTTTTTTCGTTCCCCACTTGTTTCTCCTTTCCCTTTAGTGGTACCCAGTTTAAAAATTTGTCTGTTATCTTTTCATTTTTTCATATGAATAAGTATGTATTTGTATATATATATGTATATCTGTGTATCTGTGTATATATGTGTGTATATATATATATATACAGATATATATATCTGTGTATATCTACACACATATATTTCTCAAGAGCAGTAACAATTTCCACTTGATGGGGCTGGGGTGGTGGCTCACAGCTGTAATGCCAGCACTTTGGGATACCAAGGCAGGTGGATCACTTGAGCTCACAAGTTCAAGACCAGTCTGGGCAACATGACAAAACACCATCTGTACAAAAAATACAAAAATTAGCTGGGTGTGGTGGCACGTGCCTGTATTCCCAGCTACTTGGGAGGCTGAGGTGGGATGATTGCTTGAGCCCAGGAGGCAGAGTTGCAGTGAGCCAAGATTGTGCCACTGCACTGCAGCCTGGGTGATAGAGCCAGACTTTGTCTCAAAAAACCATTTCCTCTTGATGGATTGTCTTTTTAGTAGATTGTTTTAAAAGGTCACTTGTTCATTAACTTCAATTTTATAAAGATACTTCAAAGATAAGAAAGGAAAGGAATTTGAAGTTAGGCTTGAAAAACTTGTGTTTGAATTTGGAAGGTAATTATTTCCTATTTGTTCCTAGTGATTGAACAAAGCTTTGATCAGAATGACAGTGGGAACCGAACTTCAGTGGATCTTCGGATACGAAGAACCCAGGTATGATATCAGCCTCGTCTAGATTGAAGTAATGTTGCCGAATAAGTGTTTTTACTTTCTTCTTGCAAACTCTGAATAATTTCATCTTTACTGTCATGCTTAATCCCATAGCATTTCTGTATAAAAAGAATATAGTATTGTAAAACAAAAGTATCTGAGGCAGAGTTATTTATTTATTTATTTATTTTTGCTAAAGTTGAGGACACGCTTGGAAAAAAGAAATACAAATTACAGTAGAGCCTGTGGCCTGTGTCTTTCCCGAAGAGGGTTTTGAGGACTTCAGAAATTAAAGGGGAAAGAGCAGGCAGGAGAGGAAAGAGGAAACGAAAAAAGAGAAAGGAGACAAAGCGGGGGTAGGCAGCGGGGTGCCACATTGCAGTGAGGCTTCGGTCAGTGCCCACTGCATGCCATTCACATGTGGGAAGAGAGGTGTGTGGTCGATTCTGCACTCCTGTACCCGGGATAAGGTGAGCCTGAGTTGAGGGTGGCGCCGCACATGCATTCCTCTCAGGATGGGCTTGGGGGTGACTTCTAGTATGGTGTTTGTCGTGCATGCGTTTCTCTCGGGGTGGACTGGGGGTGACTTCTAGCTTGTCTTTGTCCTGTACCTGGGAAGATAAGCCACTGATTTACATGGGCAGGGTGACCTTCAGCAGCGCTCTGTTTGGGATTTGTTTTTGTGGGGATATGTATCCTCAAAGATGAGCGCTTTGTGAGGGGGGCCTGTGGGGAGATGCGTGGTCTGCTGCCATCGCAGCCATCTGTCTGGGAAGAAGAAGGAAGGCAGTGTTTTGCACAACTCCGTTCCCAAGTTTAACTTTCCCTTGGGATAGTGAGTGAGGGGTCCTGCTATTTTATTTTCCTTTCACAGTATGTATAGACCATCTCTCTATTATGAAGAAAAATCTATTCAGCTCATCCACAGAGTGCTATACTCAAGAGCAGAGAATTCTCCAAATCATGTTAGTGTTTGTGGTAAGGTTGCCACGTTTTAGTGGTTTGTGGTGCAGCCAAGAGGAACACAGAGCCCTGAGCCCTCCTGGGTACAAGGCAGTGAGGCGTGCAGGCCCTGTGGTCTGCCTGCCTGGGTTCCAGCACCGATCTGCTTTTATCAGAAAAGCCTGTGACTTTGGACTAATTACCCTGAAGTCATGGTTTTCTTTCAATAGGGGATAGGACTGGTATAGTAGCATTCTTGCAAAAATTTGGTAAGATCATGCATGCAAAGTTCTTAGCACAGACGCTGTCATGGGGACGTTGCTACTGTCATTTTCCATTTGCAGGAGCAGGATAACATGTAGTTTGAGTTTCCAAAATGCATGTCTTGCATGTTACTTTGACTAGAAGGCCTGGCCGGCAGATACGAATGTAGTTTTCCTGTGTTGTTAGCATTTGGTGCTGTCTCGCAAGTTTGTGGAAGCCATGGCGGAATACAATGAGGCACAGACTCTGTTTCGGGAGCGGAGCAAGGGCCGCATCCAGCGCCAGCTGGAGATAAGTGAGTAATGGAGACTCTGTCTTTGCCAAAATCATGTTTTTCTCCCTTAAGGTCTCACTTCAAACAACTTTAACTTCAGAATTCCGTGTCTGTTTTCACCAATGCTGTAAAACCCAAAGACCCCTCATAGTTTCCTGTGCTGTGACTCAGGCAAACTGTTCTTCTGATTCTTCAGGAAGTCCTAAGCAGTGGTGTTTACCTTGCCTGTTGCCATTGCCTTCAGAGTTTCGGGGAGGTTGGGAGAATGCTCAGTCATTTCCTCTTTGAGTGTTTCTGTGTCCTCAGCCCCGTCCGTCCTGCCCTAGTTCAGGGCCATCTTCGTGGCTCCCCACAGCTCTCCTTGTCTGTGAGCAGAGGCAGAGGCCCCATTGCCCCAGACTCTTTTCAGGGGTGTCTGTGGGGGCAGTTGGCCATGGCAGTGGAGATGGCGCCTTCCTCGGGGGACAGACAGGTCTGTTTCGGGGATGAAGGTTGGTTAGGCTTGCAGACTCCCCATTGTGAAAAATTGGGGTTCCCAAGCTCGGGTCCTTAGCTGAGACACAGACCCACTGTGGGGATGTCCCACTGTGGCTGCTCTTCCTCTCCCCAGGGGATTGGGGGCTGGGGACAGCTGCTCATGAGCCTCAGGCTGCCTGCTGTGCTGTGAGTAGGAAGGCCCTTTGTCCCTGACTTGGGGCCTGGGGAGCCCTGGCGGGTCAGCATGTCAGCTCGCAAGTCAGGTGAAGACTCAGCTCCCAGCCGCTCATCCCCTCAGAGAATGTTGTCACGCGCCTGCCAGGCTGCTTGACCTTGTCCCGCAGCTCAGCGAGGCTCCTTATGTTGTAGAGTCTCTTTTACAGTGTGTTAGGTTGTGGTCAGTTTCTTTTCCTTGTCTGATCTGCCCTGAGCCTCGTCCGGTGTGTGTTTCATCTCAGATACTGTGGTTTCCGTTGCTAGAAGTTGCGCTCGGTCTTTCCCATGCCTTCTGTGCTGGTCTCCGGCACACCTGGGACGCACTTGCGGGAACTTGTCATGTCTGTCTGCCAACTCCAGTTCCGCGTCTGCTCTGGTTGGTTGATTTCTTTCCTTTCTGTGACTTGTGTTTTCTTGCTTCTTTGAAAGCCTGGTAAATTTCGAGTGTATGCCAGACATTGTGAATGTTGGGTGCTGAGTATTTGTTGGTGTTGACTTTGTTGGGTGCTGAGTATTTCTGTGTTTTGTGTTCTGAGTATTTTCGTAAATCTCCTTGGGCTTTGTTTTGGAATATAGTTATATCACATGAGCATGGTTTATCCTTTGGGAGCTTGCATTTAAAGGGAGCAGAGCAGCTTTATTTGAGGGTCTGTCCTTCCTCACTCCTGCAGCAAGACCCTTCTCAGTACCTGCTCTGATGGCCGTGAACCTCATGGCGCCCTCGTCTGCCTGGGAGCCTGTTCCTTCTGGCACACTGGCCAGGACTCCAGTGAGAAGCGGAGTCTGTGCAGCTCGCTCTCTGCATCATCTCTCTCATCTCTGGTACTCCATCTTGCAAATCCGGTTGTCTTGGTCTCTGCTGCGCTCTGTGCCTTTTCCTTAGGACCTCGCCTGGGCTCCCCAGGGGCCCTGCCTGCTGTGGCTGACCAGCAGCAGGCCCACCTGGCTTCTTTGCATCTCTTGGGAATCACTGTGTGTGGCCTGCTGCTCAGTGTCTTGGAGATCATTGTTTTGTGGATTTTGGTCGGTTTGTTGTAGTTATTTCAGGTGGCAGGGAAAATGCAGTCCCTGTTACTCCATCCTAGTGGAATTGCTGGTTCAATCATGATGCCACCAGATTGCTTTTCTGTGAAAAAGTTTTTCCAAACCACTTTGACTTCAGGGATCTGTTAGTACTTTTTAAAGTGAAAGTCGTCATTACAGGCAGCCGGTTGCTTGATGTGCTGTGAGGATTTGTGCTCCGGGACTCTGTGGTGAGCGCTGTTGTAGCACAGATTCCCCAGCCTGGGGTTCAAGGCCCAGCACCGTCTCTCCTGCAGGTGTGTCCTGTATGCATTTCCCACGTGAATCCTGTGACGTGATCCGATCACCTGAGTCTCTTCTCTGTTTCCCACATTGTTCTGTCAGCCCACAGTAGTTCATTTCCAGTGTTTCTTCTCCTACAATCACACTCTATTGAATGCAGTAGTGTTTGTGAAAGTGTTTTGTAAGCAGGCCGGGTGCCGTGGCTCACGCCTATAATCACAGCACTTTGGGAGGCTGAGGCTGGTGGATCACCTGATGTCAGGAGTTGGAGACCAGCCTGACCGACATGGAGAAACCCCATCTCTACTAAAAATATAAAATTAGCTGGGCGTGGTGGCACGTGCCTGCAATCCCAGCTACTTGGGAGGCTGAGGCAGGAGAATCACTTGAACCTGGGAGGCAAGGGTTGCAGTGAGCTGAGATCGTGCCACTGAACTCCAGCCTGAACAACAAGAGCGAAACTCTGTCTCAAAAAAAAAAAGGTTTTATAAGCAATGAAGAATCATATACATGTTGGAATTTATTTTTTTAGTAACTCCTTTAAGTCTGTTAAACTCTAAACCCTCCATGTGGTTGTCCTGAGGCGAGCAGGTCTATGCAAACTTACCGCCAAAGGCTGAGTTAGCTGAGAGGCCAAAGAAAGAGGCTAACATCCAGTTTCTCAGAAAGGAACATTTAATAGGGATGTATGATCAGGAGCCTCTGAGAGACAGAGACAGTGGATGCCCACATCCGCCTGCCCTCCAGAAATCGCTTTCTATAGCCGGCTTTCAGGGTAGGTCGCATGCAGCCTTCATGTCTTCAGACTTTCCTGACAAGACTTGCAACCACAGGTGAGGTTGGAGGAGCATCTTGATGTGAGCTGGTCTGTGCTGCATGCATTGTCTTCAGACCTCGTTGCAGAATGTCTTGGCATGCAGGAATCAAACTGGTCATCGTGGTGGTTTTGCTTCAGGATGGCGTCACTCTGGCCACACAGCAGGTGTCTTCCTGCAGTGGCCGTCTCCAAATCCTTGCACCTAGAACAATTGTTTCCCTTTCTCTCTTCCTTCAGTCAGCCCTGTGGTCAGGCAGCTTCTCACCTTGTATCACAGGACCTCTTCCTCTGTTGTTTGCTTTATTTCTTCAAATGGTGTGTGAGTTTTTCTTGGACCAGGGCATGTTATATAGGTGCACAATGCTTTCTCTGGAGTGGCTGCAGCTGTATGTGTTGCAGAGTGCAGAACTTTTCAGATTTTAGGAAGGTAGTACAATGTAAAGGTGTGTATTACGGATCCCCAGGGAGGGTGTAGGACTGTGCCCTCTCATCAGGCACACTGACACGGCTCCCCAGAGAAGTATGAGTATTCACAGTAAGCAGGGGAAGATTATAAACAGCCTCGACTCAGTTTAGGTCAGATTTTGCCACTCATTGAATTTTGCCATCAAGCTTAGGAGAAAACCCAGTTTTCACGATGTTTTGGATTTCAGAGTTCTGGACAAGGAATTATGAATGTACACTGCACTTCATTCACATGCGCAACACCAGGTGGTTTCTCAGACACAGCAGTGAGCCAGGAAGAGCTCTGTGAGCATGAGACAGGAACAGTCATTCTTAGTTTTATTTATTTATTTTTTTTGAGAGAGAGGGTCTCACGCTGTCACCCAGGCTGGAGTGCAATGATGTGATAACCACTCAGTGTGGCCTTGAAGTCCTGGACTCAAGGGGTCCTCCTACCTGGGCCTCTTGAGTAGCTGCTACCACACGAGCACACCACCATACCTGGCTAATTTTATTTTTTGTAGAGATCAGGTTTTCACTATGTTGGCCAAGCTGGAATTTCTCATTTTGATGATTATATTTGACATTGTTTCAAACAATTTTCATGTTTTTAAAAAAGCAAGACAAAACTCAGAGAGTCTCCTTATTGAACTATTTTGAACAGAGTTCTAAATGTTATTTGTATTTTTTGTAGAGATGGGGTCTTGCTATGTTGCCCAGGCTAATCTCAAACTCCTAGCCTCAAGCAGTCTTTCCACCTTGGCCTCCCAAAGCACTGGGATTATACATGTGAGCCACCATATATGGCCTTAAATAGATTTTTTAATGATTGAGAATTACCTCCCAAAAAACAGTATAAGTAACAAATTTTGCTATTTACTAACTTAATTTTTTTTCCATTAAATGACGTCTTAACAACTTGATTGAGAAGTAATTCTTGTAGTATGTGAATGGTGTTTGGAGTATACAGTTAACTCAGTATTTTTAGGTATATTTCCACACACAGTCAATTTTAGCACATTTTTATCACCCCAAAAAGAAACTCCACACCCATCACCTGCCACTCCCCATTTACTCTTCTCCTAACCCAAGGCAATCACCATTCTGCTCTTTAGCCCTATATATTTTCCCATTTTGGATGTTTCATATAAATGGAATTACACAATATGTGTTCTTCTGTGACTGACTACTTTCCTGTAACACAGTTTTTCCAAGGTTTAACCGTGCGTGGGCTGTGGTGGCTCACGTATATAATAATCCCAGAATGTTGATTGGGAAGCCAATGCAGGAGGATTGCTGAGGCCAGGAGTTCAAGACCAACTTGACAACATAGTGAGACTCCATCTCTATAAAAAAATTAAAAAATTAACCAGGCATGGGGTGTGTGCCTGTAATCTCAGTCACTTGGGAGGCTGAGGAGGAGGATTGCTTGAGCCCAGGAGGTCAAGGCGGCAGTGAGCTGAGATCGCACCACTACACTCCAGTCTGGGTGACAGAGACCTTATCTCTACTAAAAAATAAAAAAGGCTCGGCGCAGTGGCTTATGCCTGTAGTCCCAGCACTTTGAGAGGCTGAGGTGGGCAGATCACTTGAGGTCAGGAGTTTGAGACCAGCCTGGCCAAAATGGTGAAACTCCGTCTGTACCAAAAAATACAAAACTTCGCCTGGCATGGTGGTGCATACCTGTAGTCCCTGCTACTGAGTCAGAGGCGTGAGAATTGCTTGAACCCAGGAGGCAGAGGTTGCAGGGAGCCACGATGGTGCCCTTGCACTCCAGTCTAAGCAACAGAGTGAGACCCTGTCTCAAAAAACAAAACAATGAGACCCACAAGCATCCTTTCTCTCTGTGGCTGCAGACTCCCGCAGTGTGTGGCTAGATTGCAGTTGTTCAGTCAGGCACTGCATGGCAGGCATTTGGGCTGTTTCACTTTTTGGCAATCATGAATAATGCTGCTGTGAACATTCATACCAGATGACCTTTGAATTATGACATTTATTCATTTACTTCCATGTTCTGTGGCACAGACTGTGAAAAATAGTAATTATCAGTTAGGTTTCCAAAAACCTGTATACATGTTTCTTAGAAGCCATTACACATTTAACTCAAAAGGAACGCATTAACTTCCAAAATGTGGAAAGTGTTCAGGCATCTGACTCTCATTACATAGAATTTATCGATCCACATTTAATACATGCTACCTTCAGCTTGACCCTCTTTTACATGAGTCAGAGTCAGACTCTTGGCAAAGCCAGCGTGCCAAAACATTGTTTGCCAATCTCCCTTCTGCAGTTGTTTCTCACTAATATTAAAATGAAATTGTATTGTTCATAACATTTATGAAGTTTTTCAGAGTGTTTTTAGTTCTTCTCAGCCTTAGGTTCATTTCTCATTGTCGGTATCTGCTTAAGAAATGGTTAGAAAAACATTGTTGAAAAATGCTAACAACTCAGTTAGTTGTAGTTGCTAACTTATGGTTGCGAACAGGCTTGTTTTTAAATTGTGCTGCATTGTGAGTGGGGCTGTGGCTGCGGGTCTTTCAGCTGGAAGAACCACCACAGACAGCGAGCTGGAGGAGCTGCTGGAGAGCGGGAAGCCGTCCATCTTCACCTCCGACGTGAGTGCGGGCGCGGCCCTGCGGCTCCATGTCCTCCTCTGTAGACACAGCCTTTCAGAAGCCCTTTAGCTTCCAGACCCATCGTAAGTGTGCTAATATTCTCCTTTGTTTTTGTTTTTCCAAGATTATATCAGATTCACAAATTACTAGACAAGCTCTCAATGAAATCGAGTCTCGTCACAAGGACATCATGAAGCTGGAGACCAGCATCCGAGAGTTGCATGAGATGTTCATGGACATGGCTATGTTTGTGGAGACTCAGGTAGTTACAGACTCTCTCATTCTCTAAGAGAGGCGTCAGTCATTGTAAACTCTTCCTGAATCCCACGCTACCTAGAGGGTGTATCTGGGAAAGCTGTAATTTTGGATCCACCAAATTCAAGTTAATTGTGGTGTTATATGTGATGCTGAAATGCTGGAAGCAGCTTAAACTGTTAACAGGAAGGGATTGGTCCAGTTCATTAAATTGTGAGGTGTTCATAGGTCAGCCTTTTAGGCAGCCATAGGCAACCTAAACTTTATTCATGGAGAATGCTTATTGAAATATACAGATATTTGTGCTAGAATTAAGAGAAAAGGGAGATATAAAGATCTTCTATGTATGTCAGTACATATGTGTAAATACTTACACTCATGTGGCATGAGCTCGGCTCCATAAAATAGTATTCACAGAAGGAAAGGTGTATATCAACCTGTATAAATACAGTGAGACTGTGGGGATTTTCATCTTCTCTAAAAGTATTCATTTTCAGATTTCTACAAGGAGCATATATTACAGTAATAATTAGGAGAAATGTCTGAAAGAAGAAACCCCAAGTGGGGATACGATCTGTGGCACAGATAAGAGCTTGTGCCTGTCACATGGGGTTTCCCGTCTGCCCAGTAACACAGACAGTTAGTGAGAGCAGGTGTGGCAAGGCCCTTCTGAGTGAACTGAAGAGTTAATGCAATTCTCAAAAATATAAGACTCCTTTGGGAGGCTGGGGTGGGAGGATAGCTTATGCCCACAAGTTCAAGGCTGTGGTGAGCTATGATCATACCACTGCACTCCAGCCTGGGTGACAGAGTGAGACCCTGTCCCAAAAAGAAAAAATTACATATATTTATGTATATATTTAACTGAGTGTAAGGTATGGGATGGTGTGTATCTGTGAGGCACATGGACATGTTCACGCTTGCTCTTTGACTTTGAATCAGGTCCTCTCCTTGTTTTTTAAATACCGTGGAGATAGGGCTGTGTCACTGGCTAGGATTCAGCTGACCACCGGGTGAAGCAGAAGCGTTTATATCGAACTATCCTAAGTAAATCGTTTGCTCACTCCTCCTGAGGCTGCTTTCAGGATCTGTTTTGGTTGGAGCCATCCCCTAAGGAGGTTCACATGCGATGGGCTTATTTTGTAGGACTGCCTGGATTGTCTAAAATGGGATGGGAATCCATCCACACACACAATTATTCCTGCCTGCTTCACCAACCTTGTTAAGAAACTCTGTTCATTTTGAGGAACTTTAATCATGAGAATGTGTGTGAAAAACTCAGGCACCATGCTTATTTTTTTTATTTTTATTTTTTTGAGACAAGGTCTTGCTCTGTTGCCCAGGTTGGAGTGCAGTGGTACAATCTCAGCTCACTACAACCTCCTTCTCCTAGGCTCAAGCAGTTCTCCTACCTCAACCTCCCAAGTAGCTGGGACCACAGGTGTGCACCACCATGCCCAGCTAATGTTTGTATTTCCAAGCATTTTCTAGAGAAAACCAACAGCTACACAGAGGCCAGAGATGGGACGATCTTACTGCTTTTTGATTTTGGGGGCCCCGTTGTCATTCATGATATGAGAAGTGGAGTGTGGGGAGTCTGATTACCACCGGCTACTTATTTTCAGGAAGCATTCCAAAGAAAACCAGCTGGACAGGAAGAATGGGAGATGATTTCTGTAATTACTAAAGCTTTTGTAGTACCTTAGACTTCAGCTGTAATTGTTCTATACCAAATGCATTGCATTAAGCTCCATTAGAAAAATGGCTGTCTCCCTGGCTTTGTTTCACTGCTTCCTTTTAGAAGTCTGTTGGTATTGCATTATATTGACTCATCTAATGTAAATGTATGCATAGTCAAAGCTTACTTAGTAAGTTTAAGTTTGTGACTGAGTGAGTTAACTGTCCGTCATTCTTCAATGCTTTATGATTCACTGCTGCAGATTATGTCTGTCTGTGGACAGAAAACCAGGTAATATGTTTCCTCCCTCACACTTCGCTGAATTCACCTCCGTTTACATTTTGCTCATTCATTTAGTCAGCTGAGCATCAGATGTAAGCTATGCTCAGTTGACTGTTTTAAAGTGGTAGTGACAATTTTCTACTTTGTAGAAAAGATGTCACTCTTTGTCCATTGTCTGTATCTGTGCATAATGGTAAAACACCAGTTCAGCTGAAAGCTGCTGCCTGCCTTCAGCCTACCCCTCTGCCCAAAGTGTCTGCATGTTAAAGGAATCTCAGAATGGTCTTGAGGTACCTTCATTATCAACATGGTTGCCCCTTCCTCTTCATTCCTTTTAAAATATAAATTGAATTTTGATTGCTTGGTACTGGTACATGTATAATGGCCTCATCTTTTACCTTTCTGTAAATGTCAAAAACCCCTCAGTATCCATTACATGCACATCATGTTACTATAAAAACTTTGTTCTGTGGTTGTCTTACAGATACATAATTAAGCCATTTGAAAATGTCTTCTAAGTTTGAAACTTTTTGTTTTAAGGGTGAAATGATCAACAACGTAGAAAGAAACGTTATGAATGCCACAGACTATGTAGAACATGCTAAAGAAGAAACAAAAAAAGCCATCAAATATCAGAGCAAGGCGAGAAGGGTGAGTTCGGCTTCGAAGAATTAAGCTGTGTTTTTCTCTTCATTTGGTTTCAAGTTGTAATACATTGATGTAAGCCTACTGAAAAGGTATTTTAAGAAATAAATAAATGTTGTTTTAAAGTGGAAATAATTCTTTTTGCTAAAAATTTAAAAAGTTTATTAGATAAATTTATAGTGTAAACTCTTTTGAATTCTAAGTAATTAAAACTCTAGGGCTGGTTGTGATGGCTCACACCTGTAATCCCAGAACTTTTTTTTTTTTTTTCGAGTTGGAGTTTTGCTCTTGTTGCCCAGGCTGAAGTGCAATGGTGTGATCTTGGCTCACTGCAACCTCCTCCTCCCGGGTTCAGGCAATTCTCCTGCCTCGGCCTCCCAAGTAGCAGGGATTACAGGCATGTGCCACCAAGCCTGGCTAATTTTGTATTTTTGGTAGAGACTGGGTTTCACCATGTTAGTCAGGCTGGTCTCGAACTCCTGACCTCATGTGATCTGCCCGTCTTGGCCTTCCGAAGTGCTGGGATGACAGGCACTTTGCGGGTGAGCCAGTGCACCCGACACCAAATTGTTGGCTACACATTTGATGCAATGAACATTTTATTTTTTATTTAGGTTATTTGTTAACTCTTGATTTGGAGGAAAGGAAACAATTATTTGAGACTGTGGACCTGCATGCTTGTGTAGCTCCCACCTAAAGGGATCCTTAAAACAAGGGAGGCCCTTTTACCTAAGATGCATAGACTTTGCGTTAAAAAGGGTTCACGGAGCCCTCTGTGATTTTGTTGCTACAGGGGCCACAATTTAAAACTTATTCTTCTAACTTAAGCATTTTCTCATAGTGCCTCTGACACTGGAGAGATTGTGGGGTTTCCACATAGTCATCTCCTTTTGCTAACATGCAGAGATAATCATGAGGGTGATATATGATTTCTAAATGAGTTTTAATTACTTTGAGTCTGAAGAGTGTCACGTGTGAATGAAAGCTCTTCTGAGAAAACTTAGGAAACCACAAAGTTCATTTCTGCTGCGTGACGGGGGTCCCGTGTGTCTCGCTGTGTGGCTGCCTGGCGGGCCCTGGCCGCTTCTCTTCAGTGTGGAGAAGGGTGAACACCAAGTGCCCAGCCCAGCTAGGGGCCCTCACACTTCCCGAAGGCTGCTGTGGGGCGCAGCACCTTTCTCCTAGGCTGACGCCTTGGCGTGATGTCAGCAGAAGTTCTGTAAAGAGATACTTTCACCATGTTAGAAATAAGTGGAGTGAGACTTTGTGTGTGGATGCACCTTCAGGTGATGGCCCCGGGACGCGCCCCGGGCTGCAGGCTCAGCCGGCAGGGCACAGCCTCTGCTTTTCCTGGGTGTATCTGAGCATGCTTGCTTCTCTGAAATGAAATGCCAGACATGGTTTCTCATGTTATTTTGTTTATTGCTTTAAAAAAATTGGCCCTTAATGTAAATTGAGGTGAAGAGATCCCTATATAAAAGTGCTTCACTTCATTCCAGGCACTAAGTCAGTTTTCATTAAAAAAGGCAGGTCTATTGGCATAAAAGAGGTTTTTAATACGCATTTTTAGACTGTATTCTAGCCTGGGCAATATAACAAGAATCCCATTCTCTCTCCCTCTTTCTCTTCCTCTTTCTTTCATTCTTTTTTTCTTTCTTTTGCTGTTTCTTTCTTTCTCCTTTTCTCTCTTTTTCTGAAATCTCTTCCTCTTTCTCTCTTGCATTCTTTTTATTCTAAAAAAAAAAAACAAAAACAAAAAAAACCACACACATATACACACACACAAAACTAAGTGATATTACACAGCAATTCACTAAAATAATTTTTCCCAATTTTTGGCTAATTACTTAATGTGGGCAAGGCTGGCTTGCCTCCCCTGTAACAAGAAAAATATTACATATGAGGGATAATAAAATATTATTTGGTCCCATTTGTGTCTAGTACAGTTCTGGGCATACAGTCAATTCTGAAATCGAAACAGATTGGCTAGACAATCCCTGCACTGCTGAGCTATGGGATTCAGGAATACCTGGGACACTGAAATCTGGTATCTCCCAGCACATTCAACAGACTCTGAATTCCAGATTACCAGGCCACCTCTGAGAGCACACTGAATGATGCAGCCATCTGGAAACTGACTTTTTAATTTCTCTGTGCAATAGAGGTGCAATGAAAGTTCAGTTGCAAATTTAAATGCTTTTAATATGATAGAGACTATTAAATATTTAAGTGTGAATTAAACTGATACTTGTGTAGTGACAAGTAGACTACTGAAACCAGATTTCCATCTCCGCTAAATCTGAGCCCTGGTTTCTATGTCAGCTAAATCTCATCTCTTGCTTCATTGCTTAGGAATTCAGAGGCAAATCAAGGATTTTAAACCATGTCCTAATTTTTCAGATGAACACTACCATCTATAAATTGGATAAAAGGATTTGGAGACTTTAATACGTGACTCTTTCATCTATATACTGGAAATAAGAAGTTAATGACTTTGAGGCCTGGGAAGTAAAATAGAAACATACATGATGATGCCCACTAGGACTAAGAACATTGTTTAAAAGACTATTTTCTCTTCTTCTTCCTACACTCGAAACTATGGTGTCTTGTGCCCAGAAGCTAATCTGCTAACCCCTAAGTTTACTGTCAGAAGGCTGCTTTTCAC
The DNA here is from genome assembly GCA_963574635.1 of Cheracebus regulus. NCBI lineage: Eukaryota > Metazoa > Chordata > Mammalia > Primates > Pitheciidae > Cheracebus > Cheracebus regulus. The sequence continues at coordinate 25,147 of CAUYQU010015015.1, forward strand.
ATACATTGTGCTTTTTACATCTTTACAACTTGGCTTTGGCTTCCTCTTCACGGCATGCTCTCCTGGAATATTCTTTCACTCCTTGTTGTTCTTGATAACTTCCATGTTATCTTCCAGCCCCAGTTGTCATCTTCTCCAGGCATCTTCCTGTGGTTCGTCCTCCAGGCTCTTAAGAGTATGGGGAACACAGAACTGGCTTAACATGTGTCAATAATATTTTGTTATTATGCATTTTTGTAAGTTTCTCATTGATCTCTTTGATGCAGGGACAATCTCAGGTTTATCTTTGTATCCCTATTACTTAGCACAGTGTTTCACACATAGTAGATGCTCAATAAACAGTTACTGAACTGGACAATGCAAAATTTCCCATTATGTTTAATGTCTTTCCTTCACTGCTACTTTTCTCCTCATTAGAGCCTTCTTCCTCAGGATGCAGTAATCAAGTATGGACCCTGAATTCCAAAACACCCAACAAAACTGCTAACAGGCCTTGTTCTGTCAATGAGCCCCGCTTCTGGTTTATCTCATGTACATTCTCATCACACCGATGATGAGAACCTTAATACTCTCCTTGTTCACAGCCTTGATTTTGTAGATGGCCAGAGGGGTCAGTACTCACACAGGTCACCCAGCCAGTTAATGACACTACTGAATAGAGCGCCTGGTTGTACCATTTTTAAACTCCTCATACTTTTCACCTTGCTTTTTCTGTATTCCATTTTATCAAGACTGTTTGGATTATTTAATATATCATGAACTAATCCGTACAAAGAGGTGGACTATTCCAAAAGAAATAATACTTCTCTAGTGGTAGAACTACCAGTCACCATGACAAAAATTATATAAAGATATTGACAGGTGATGATGTCCTTAAATCATTCCAAGTATGCAAATTCCTACTTTACATCTAACATTGTTTTGTGTTTACTGAGACCTTGATGAGGATGCATGCCAAAGATATTATGTGCTTCACTGAAGAGGATGAATATGGAAACAATAGATTTTAAAATTGCCAGGAAGTGACTTGCAAAAATATCCTGAAGTGCCAGTGGAGATCTTCAAGCAAAAGGACCTCATTTTCTGAAGAGGTTACTGTTTAGCTTCAACAGTTTAAAGGCAATGAAATGCCAGAAATGCTGGCCAACACTGTGAATAATAAAGGAGAAGAATTTCAACAAGTTAGGAAACTGGTTCTTTTGTCCTTTGAGTACCAAGGAAATCAAGACATAATGCCTAAAGCTGAAAGTGATGACATTGGACTTTTTATTTCTCTTCCTGTTTGTTGGACCAGTTTACAAAGAATACAGCCAAGATTTTTTCTTTGACAAGGTTCACCAAAGGAAAAACAGAACCCTTTCAAGAGATTTTTTTGTGAGAGAGGTGTGCAGAATTTGATCTCTGGATCCATTTTCTCATGAATAGGTTTACCATCATCCAGAGAATGTTACTGGAAAAATGGATTCCATATCATGGTTCAAAAGCAGTTTGCTTCCACCTCAGAGTCTGATGAGGCACAAAGCTATGGCGCTGGGAAGACTTTTGCCAGTTGTGCTGGAGTTGTGTTTCAATGTTTGCAGAAATAATCTGTTAACCTATAGAAAAAAAAAACAGCTTGCATATATATATATAAATTATTCACAAAAAGAAAATGGTTCTGCCTGGTGTAGAGCATCTGTGTTAAGGGCAAAAATTATGGATGCTGGGTGAGTAATTCCCAGCTAGCCTACTCATTGGTGAAATCCTAAGAGGAAGAACAAGGCCTCAGCCACTCTAACCACTCCATCCGTCTCAGCTGGGAAGCTTTAAAAGCATGATGTATAGTGAATGCTTATGCCACCAAGTTCTGAGGTGGGGTGTTATCAGTAAACATGACTTTGACACTTATGGATTGGTTTCTGAATAAAGTCTAATGTCCAGCCTAGATATGTGTGCTCAATAACTTCTAATGGGCACTGTTTGAGATTTTCTGAGATAAGAGTATAGAGAAAATCTCAACCAGTTGCCAGGATATATCATTCCCAGCAGCGATGGTCCCTGCAACATGCACTGCTGGAGTATGAATGGGTGGGGAGCTAATCCCCCTTACCACTAAATCAAGGTCTTCCTGGACAACCAGATGTTGACTTCCAAATCACAGGAATTTTCCAGCAAATAAGTTGTTTCATGAAAATGTGTCCATAGGAGTAACTAGCTTCATTGGAGGCTGAGTACATTTTAGGTCAAGATGATTCTGAGTCAAGGCAAGAATGTCCCCTGGAGATCACATTCCTCCCAAACCAATCTTGAACAAAATACTAAAATTAAGATGCTTAAAAACCTCAATGTGAGTCCAAGTATCTTTATTTTAAGAAGGCACTGTAGAAATTATGTGAGATACTGCCTGTCATTTGATGTTTTTGCAATGCTTATTCTAGTTGAGACCATATGGAAGAGAGTACAGCATGTGACAGCACCCAAAGTGATGACCAGGTGGTCGTCTAGGGCTGATGAGTGGCAAACAGTGAAGAAGTATTTGTGGTCTAGAAACACCGTTACTGATTTAGTACATATGAAGAAATAATTTAAATAAGAGTAAGTGAACAGCTTGGCATTTGGCTGAAGGGAAATAGGGGGAAGCCCTAAAATCCATTCACTGATCTTTTCGATTATTATTTAGCACAGTACTATGTATATGTAGCAGCTTAATCAAAATTTATTGAGCTGTATTAGTCTCTAACAATGTATTTTTTGTGTGTAGAATCTGGGCTTTTTTTCTTTTTTTGAGACTGAGTCTCACTCTATCACCCAGGCTGGAGTGCAGTGGTGTGATCTTGGCTCACTGCAAGCTTCACCTCCCAGGTTCAAGTAATTCTCCAGCCACAGCCTCCCAAGTAGCTGGAATTACAGGTGCCCACCACCATGCCAGGTAGATTTTCATATTTTTAGTAGAGATGGGGTTTCACTGTGCTGGCGAGTCTGGTCTCAAACTCCTGACCTTAGGTAATCAGCCCTCCTCAGCCTCCCGGACTGCTGGGGTTACAGGTGTGAGCCACCACACCTGGGCAGGATTAACTAATTGTTTGTTTCCTAGTAGACTATCAAAACTACTCCAAGACAGTGTTTCCACTTATTAAATTAGGCATTTGAATGAACTCCCACCATACTCTCAAAATTTCTGATTTCTTCTTGAATCATAGCTTCGTATTTTATTTATTTATGAAAATTTTTTTAGTAAATAGCTAGAGGAGCCAAGTTTTTGGAAATCTTGGGGAAAAGGTCCATAGTTATTGAGACTCTGATTCTTCCCCTGTAGCATAAACAGCTTTTAAACAGCTATGTCTCACGTAATTGATCTCCTGGAGTCCTTTTAAACAGCTATGTAATTTTTTGGTTTCTCCTCTATGTAGTCCATAGGTAGACCCAACATAAGACGACAAGAGTTTCTATCCTCCAGTTGAGTTCTCTTGACTACACCTCCACTTCAGGAGTCATTATCTCCATGACAAACCTGCAAATCCTGTAAGAAGGTAGATGAGAATGCCTACTTACAGGGGGAATGATTGCAGATTCAAGTCTGCTGTTTGCCAGACACTGTTCTGGAACTTTAACATACCTTATTCGTTTAACAGTCACCACATCTCTACAAGGGCGCACAGTATGCTATGCTACAGGGGAAGAATCAGAGACTCAAAGGAGGTAGGTAATTCTCCCAGCCTCTGGCATCTTATAAAGAGTGGAGTCAGGATTTACTATCTCTACTATAAAACTGCAACTCGTTAAGACCATCTTCATCTCTCAACTGAACCACTATAGTAGATATCTAGCTTATTTCCAGCTTCCACTTTTCCTGCATAAGTTTATTTTCTGTAAAACATAGTAATCTTCTCAAAGCACAAATCATATCATAGCAAACCTTGCTTTAAAGCCTTCAGTAATATCCCACTACTCCTAGAATAAAACTCCATGGCCCGTAAGATTCTCCATTATCTTTCCCCTCTGCCTCTTCTATAATTCTCCAGGCCTTTTTAAAAGGTCTGAAATTTCTCAAACTTGTTCCCTGTCTAGGCCATTTCCACTCACCATTCTCATTGCCTGGAACACTTTCTCTAAATGTTTAAGCGGCTGGCTGCATCGTCTTACTCATAGCTACCCCTCAGTGTCCATCCCATTGCCCTTTGTAATTTTTTAACAGTTTAATAAATAAATATGTAAACAAAATTATTAATTTGGTACATGCCTTTCTTACCCACTAAGGTATAAGCTTCACCTGTCTCCAGCATGCAAAACAGTGTGCTGGTTGGAACTCTTTTATAAAAGAGTAAATTCATCCGTGCATATAAAAAGTGATTTAAGGATAACCGATATGTGCAGGTTTCCCTCATCTATCTTGTCATTTTATTTAAAGGTTAAAACAAAAGAAGCATAAAAAGACACAAAGTGGATCCTTTAAAAACATTTCTCCTTCCAAGGAGATAGGTACCTTTTCTTAAGTGTACAAAATACAAGTCTTTTCACAAAAATACTTTCTCCATGAAAAATAAAAAGCCCCCAAAGTCCCTCTCAAGCATTACCCAGCTTGGCACACATATATGGTCTAAACTTGTCATCCCATAAGACGAACACATGAAGGCAATGATTGTAGAAATCTCACCAAACCCTTTGGTGTTGTTCCTGACCTAATTCTTGCTATCATCCTCTGTACTTTCGGTTACTGGTTTTTCCTCCATTTCCCATTCACTATCCTGATCTTGAGCTTTTTTTTTTTTTTAGCATCTTTGACTTGTGAGGCTAATTTTGTTTTAAAGAGTTTGTCTTAGAATAAGAATGCTGCCTTACTCTGTGTCAGCCTGACCTGTCCAGTGCACTCTGATTCATGCATACCAGATCCAACTCTTATCTCATATCCTGTCACCAACACCCAAAGGCAGGCCTTCCTAGCTTTCTTTAAGGGGAAAAGCAACACATGCCAGAAACTGGAAAACTCAGGCCTGACTTTCACATCCACACTGGGCTCTAGCCAACGTGTTCTACTTGCAGGGCGTCCCTTCCCCTCTTTGTCTTTTACTTCCTTAGGGCCTTCTTTCCACCTGTGTCTGACTAACTGTACCTCATGACTTAAGTCTTGTCTCAGATGCCACTGTCTTTAGGAAGGCTTCTCTCATGAACCAAAGACTGATGTAAGAGTCTCACTTAGTTGATCTCCTGGAATCCTTTTAAACAGTTATGTAATTTTTTGGTTTCTCCTCTATGTAGCCCATAGGTGGACTCAATATAAGATGACTTAAACATAAGACCTAACACCATAAAAACTTTAGAAGAAAACCTAGGCGAAACCATTCAGAATATAGGCATAGGCAAGCACTTCATGACTAAAAACACCAAAAGCATTGGCAACAAAAGCCAAAATAGACAAATGGGATCTAATTAAACTCCAGGGCTTCTGCACAGCAAAAGAAACAATTATTAGAGGAACTGACAACCAACAGAATGGGAAAAAATTTTTGCAATCTACCCATCTGACAGAGGACTTATATCCAAAATCTACAAAGAACTAAAACAGATTTACAGGAAAAAGACAAACCCATTCAAAAGTGGGCAAAGGATTTGAACAGACACTTTTCAAAAGAAAACATATATGAGGCCAACAAACATATGAAAAAATGCTCATCATCACTGGTCATTAGAGAAATGCAAATTAAAACTACATTGAGATAACATCTCACGCCAGTTAGAATAGTGATCATTAAAAAATCTGGAGACAACAGATGCTGGAGAGCATGTGGAGAAATAGGAACACTTTTACACTGTTGGTGGGAGTGTAAATTAGTTCAATCATTGTGGAAGACAGTGTAATGATTCCTCAAGGACCTAGAAATAGAAATTCCATTTGACCCAGCAATCCCGTTACTGGGTATATATCCAAAGGATTATAAATCGTTCTACTATAAGGACACATGCACACGAATGTTCATTGCAGCACTGTTTCCAAAAGCAAAGACTTGGAACCAACCCAAATGCCCATCGATGATAGACTGCACAGGGAAAATGTGGCACAGAAACACCATGGAATACTATGCAGCCATAAAAATGATGAATTCGTGTCCTTTGTAGGGACATGGATGAACCTGGAAACCATCATTCTTAGCAAACTGACACAAGAACAGAAAATCAAACCACATATTCTCATTCACAGGTGGGTGTTGAACAATGAGAACACATGGACACAGGGAGGGGAGCATCACACACTGAGGTCTGTGGTTGGGGGGACTAGGGGAAGGACAGTGCAGTGTAGGGAGTTGGGGAGGGATAACATGGGGAGAAATGCCAGATGTATGTGATGGGGATGGAGGCAGCAAACTACATTGCTATGTATGTACCTATGCAACAATCCTGCATGTTCTTTACATTTACTCTAGAACCTAAAATGCAATAAAATATATAAGAAAAAATAAGATGGCAAGTTTCTATCCTCAAGCATATTTGTTGTTTTCCTCCCATTGCCTAATAGAATGCCTGGAACATAAGAGCTAAATAATATTTTATTCAGTTACTGTGCTAACATGCATAGAAGCAGAAGAATCTCTTTCTCTTGGCTTTATAGCCCTCCCTGACCTCTGGGTCTGAAATCTTTGTGGACCTACTTATTTTAAGCACACAGAGTTAAACAGCCCAGGTGATAATAGACCTGGAGAGATCCTCTGGTGGTGGTGCTTGACTGGCTCAGATCCCATCTGCCCCCCACCATGCTCCTGCCCCAGCGTCACCTGAGACTTACACAGCACGGCCCTCAGCTGTGTACTTACTACACCTTTGAAAACAGGTCACCAGGAGCTCCGATTATGTCCACATTCATCTCCCTCTACAGGGAGGACTGGACCTAATATTTCGAGTCTACAATAATTAACTTGATCACATCTTTCTGATTTAGAAGGTGAGGATAACTTTGTTAAAATTGTGGTTTTCTAATTCTAAAGAAATAACAATTCAGAGTTCAAGAAAAATCTGTGAAATGATTTGATTTCCAAGGGCACATATGGCAATGAGCTTAGTGGAGAAGGTCTTGAGTTGCAAAGTTCCACAACTTAGGGAAGAATTAAAAACTATCTCAGCTTCTCTTGTCTGTGCTTTGAAAAGATGTGCATTTCAAAGGAATGGGGGCCTTCTGAGTAACACCATGGGCAGGTATGTTCCTTATTAGGAGTGAAAGCTTTTACTCACTTATTTGAGATCAGAAGGAAATATTAATTTCTTCTGTTGGTTATTATCTAGGATTATGGCAATGTTTTTAGTTCATGAAAACTATATCTGCTAAAACCTTTTCTGCTAAGGACGAGCCTTGAGGCTCTCCTGTCACCAGAGTACTTGGCCTTCATCTATGCCTGCACAAACACTGCTATGGATCTCTGTGCACTTAGAATAAAAGCTGTGTTTTAGTGTCACAGTTGCTTCTTTCCAGAAAATATATATATCCAGAATATATACATATATATGTCCAGAATATATTCAAAATATACATATATCCAGAATATATATACATACATATATTTACACACACACACACACACACACACACACACACACACACACACACACATTTCTCTCCTAAAACGTAGCCCTCATTTCAATGGTTCCCATATCTGACTTCATTTTATGTAATTGTGTTTCTCTGTGCCTCCCTATCTTTACAAACTCCTCTACAATTTCCTTTCCCAAATTTATCCAGCAATGTCCTAGGATGTTATTCTTTTGAGAATCTGTTCTCACCATATTCTCATTTTATACTTTCCTTTTCTAGTACTGAATCACACTGCTTTGTCCTTCACCAAATAAGATGCTTTTTTCTCCGCTCTAGCTAGTTTACTTCTGTCCTGTCTTGAGTTACTGACTGACCTGCTTTCAGACCAGGAAAGAGAGGCTTCACTGTTTTATGATTGGTTTACATATCTGTCTCTCATCGTAGGTACCAGGCTCCTTAAGAAAATGCTTTCTTTAGAGGTCCACTTAGGGCAGTGGGCAGCGCGTTAGTCTCATAATCTGAAAATGTTTTGTCTTTGTGTTCCCAATCTTGCTGCTTACATGGCTCCTAGAGCTCGGTGATCTTTGCTGAAATGGATTATTGTGGGTGGAAAGTCTCTTAAGTGCCAAAGGAGACTGAAGCCTCGGCCAGTTCCTGTTTAATAATTAGAATATAGAAAGAAGAATATAGTTAGGAATAAGTAGCATGAGTGATTAGATGTTAATCTTATTGAACATTAAGCCTTGATTAAAGCCTTCTTGTACTTTGTACATGATTAGGAACATGAGGTTGCTGTGGTCAGGGACTGACAGGGGACACCACGGAATGTGGCCACGAGCAAGAGCATTAATACCTGTTGAACATCGACTGTTGGTAATCAGCAGGGACAACCTGTTGAATGCTGAAACCAAGCCCTCTGTCACACCTGCATAAGGGTTGGTGGAGGGCATCTAAAATCTCTGCAGTAGTGCCAGTGCTTGGGGAAGCACCCATGACTCAGCAAACCATGGAAGGGAACATCCTCTGTGCTTGGGCGAGTCAGAGAACACTCCACTCCCCCACGCTCTCGTGGAAGGACCAACCCGCAGCTACCCTGGGGCTTAATTGACTATGTGGTGCTGTGCTATATTGGTTACAATCTGAGTCTGCTTTCACTCCCTACTTCTGCATCTGATTCCTCTTTTGTAGACCGTAAGAAGTAGGATAATTCTTGAAGCCTTTGTGCTTACTTGATGGGCATAACAAAGTGCTGACGCATTTCATTTCCCTCTGCTTCGGCTACTTGCAAGCCCTGGTCCCCTTGCTCCTTAGACACGTGATTTGCTTGACCCTATCAATAACTGTGAAGGACTCACCCTACTTACTCTGCCCCCCTATTTTGTACCCAATAAAAGTCTGAGTGTCCATACACTTGGGGCCACTACTGGTCTCCGTGTACTGGTGGTAGTGGTCCCCTGGGCCCAACTTTTTTTCTCTTGAATTCGATGTATCGTGTCTTTACTTCTAAAGTCTCTAGTCTCAGCACTGGTTGAGAATACTCTCTAGACCCAGCAGGGCTGGACCCTGCAGTTTATTATATGGAGTACTGGCAAGGACCTAACCAAATGCTGATGGCCAGGGGCCCTTGTGTGTTATAAGGTTATGTGGTCAAACACTGTAATTGCCCACAAACAATAATACTTTCAATGAGGACAGAGTTGTCTGTAATATTTTGTTCCTTTGTCTAGCTTTAGGGTCCAAGAATGAATATTAAGTCTTTCAAGAAGTGAGTACTGACACCTAGCAAATGTTTACAAAAATTAAAAAGCAATCAACCCAAAACTAAATAAAATTCTTTCAAGGCTTTAATTCAGTGGTTCCATTCAAATATATTTCTTGAGTAACATTAGGAATAACAACTGAATAATTCGGAGGCCATAGTACTTCACCAAAACGTGTTAAATCTATTTTGCAAATTTAATCTCAGGAAAGATAGTTTCATTAACATGGATAAAAGGTGGGGGTAACAATATGGATATTGCATTGCTTCCAGATAATTATTATTTTCAGGAAAATTCAATCAGTTCTTTTTAAAGAGAGATAGTAATTAAAAATTGTCAGTGCAATTTCAGATCACATTGATTTCTACAGTGACACGTGCCATTGGAAGTTGAAATTTAATATCATTCTAATGATACTTTTTTCATTAATGATTACCTTGACTTTATTTCTATAATTCAGATTGAAGGAGGCAAACATAGTATACTCAAGGAATGGTATTGGGGGAGAAATAAATACATCATATAAATCACATGTCATTCAAGTTCCTGGCCTCCATAGTTACATCCTGACAATGCTCATTCACCCTCTGTGAGACAGCTCTATAATAAAGAGGGCAAACATGACCAAACACTGCCCTTGTGCTTTAAACATTCATTTATTACTGACACCAAGAGACAAGCAAAAGTATTCAAAATGAAAAATACTTAAATAAAATATATTCAAATTACTGTGCAATTGTGCAACTCCCCCCCTCCCCATTCATATTTTAAACCTAACTCTCTATTGACTGTGTTTGGAGATGGAGTCTTAAGGAGCTAATTAAGGTTAATGAGGTTACAAGGGTTGCCCTAAACTAATAAGACATGTGCATGTGAGGACAAAGCAGCCACCTGCAAATCAGGGAGAGCCCTCACTAGAAAATGAACCCCACTGCAACCTTGATCTTGGACTTTCAGCCTCCAGAACTGTGAGAAAATAAATGTCGGGTACTTTGTTAAGACATTATGGAAATATAAAAAGAGAAGAAAGCATTGAAGACACTGTCTGAGAATGAAGATCAGGGTGAGCATCTATGAGAGTGTCTATGAATCAATGGCATTTGACCTGAGACTTGAAGAAAAAGAAGGTTCTCCAGGATATATAAATAAACAGAAAAAAGGACACTTGGAAAAAAGAAGAATGAGACAACATACAGAGCCAAGAAAGAACATGGCACATTCAAGAAAAGGGAAAAACTGTGTGAATGAGATACATGGCAGGTGGGAGTATTGATGAGGCCATAAAGGCGGTGGTGGGACCATTTGTGGAAAGGCTTACAACAATGGTTCTGCCAGGAAAGACTAAACAGGAGAGAGAGGCTTGAGGCATTGAGACACCTCTGGACCACTGTACTAGTCCACATGACAAATCACAAAGGAAGGGACTGGCTAGGAAAGGGAGGAATTCAAAAGAGATTTGGAGATAGAGAAAATCAAAGAGGGTTTTCTCCAACAGGGATGATCCTGTTACTTAGAGAAGAAGTATATAAACAGGTACTTAGATGTTGCAACTACTTGGCATGTAGTTATGTTTCTTTCTATTAATCAAAAGACATTCTAGAAGGCTCCAAGTAGGGAAAGAGACATAGATGAGTAAAAGAAGGTCTTTCCCTCAAATAATGTATTATCTACAAGAGGACAAAATACAAATGTTTGAATAATAAGACAGCATATGCTATATTCCATAATAAATGAATAAATAACTTTAGAAAAGTACTTCAAAAGAGGGAGTGATTACATTTGACCAGATAATGGAAAACATATTGGAATTAGTTTAGCTGTGTTTCAATCTCAGATTTGTCATCATCTGCCTGGATGAATGTAGGTGCCTAATAAATGTTTGTTGACAATGGATAAATGATAACTTTGGATAAATATATTTTCTGAATCTTGACTTCTTTTCCACAAAACACAATGCCTAGTATACAAGGTGGCCTGGCCTGGCTCAGTGGCTCGCACCTGTAATCCCAGCACTTTGGAAGGCCAAGGCAGGCAGACTACCTGAGCTCTGGAGTTCAAGACCAGCCTTGGCAACGTGGGGAGACCCCATCTCTACTAAATATATGAAAGTTAGACGGGTGTTGTGGTGTGCACCTGTAATCCCGGCTACTTGGGAGCTGAGGTGGGAGAATAGCTTCAACCCGGGAGGCGGAGGTTGCAGTGAGCCAAGATGGTATCACTGCATTCCAGGCTGGGTGACAGAGCAAGTATATATACACACACACATATATGCAAAATATATACATGCAAAATAAATATATACATGCAAATAATATATACATGCAAAATAAATATATACATGCAAAATAAATATGTGTGTGTGTGTGTGTATACACACACACACATATTATATAGTGACTGAGGAATTTCCTGTTAGCATGTAATAGGCACCCACAATCTGTGCCCTGGGGATGTCATTTAGTCTTCGCAAAAAGGATCACACACCTATGTAAGTCAGAAAAGTGAGAATGGCCCCTCTCCCTACTGATTTGAAAAGTCCACCAAAACAGTGTGTCCTGTGCAATTCTGGAGACATTTCTGTTCACTCAAATCTCCAAACATCCTGAGAAGGCATCTGAGACTCCATCCTTGAGGTGAGTGGGGTTGTGGAGTATGTGATGGGAAGCAATGGGTGCGATGTGGATGCATGTTGCAGGGAGAGGGAAAAAGGAGAAGAACAGAAAACTATTTAAAGGCTTGAAAATGGCAGAATCCTCATTCTTCTATGATGTAATCCAGGAAATATTAATATTAATAAATTAATACAATAATTAATAAATATATTAATAAATATGAATCACCAATTTTCCTGCAGAATTAAACTTATATTAATATCTAAGTTTTATGTGAAAAATGACTGACTGAAAATAAAATAGCAAATCAGGGACTACAAAAATGCAAATTATTTCCTGGTCAATTACTTGTATAGCTTGATTTGACGTGTCAGCATGCATTTTTAAAAACTGCTCATGGCATCTTTATATTTATCCTTTCCTCAGATACTGAGCCAATTAGAAAACAACAGCATTGGTAATTCATGTATAACACACTCCATTGACAATCCAAGCTTGTCAATCCTGGAGATGTATTATAAAGGTGACATATCACTGATATCTTACTAAAATGTATATATGATTGAATGTTAGGAGATTTGCAATACATAGAAAATATAATCCCTTATATCTAATATAATAAGATAACCAGTTGGCATTAATAATGTATTTAATTTCACGACAAGTAAAAGAAGATTTGGAGATTTGAAAATGTGAATGCTGCCTCTGACAACTAAACATGAGTAGACAATAAAGTGCTATTAAAAAATGGAACACATCACTGAAGTGCAAAGCCCAGGTGCTGGATACTTGGATTCAAATCTGAACTCCTGACACATGCAATACTCTCAAAGTTACACGATACAATATAGATGGTAATTACTTAGATGTAGTTCTATCTGAAAAATGGATCAGCCAAGGGAAAAATAGGGAAATATATCTCTCTGTTGCCAATCATTCTAAAAAATAATAATAATAACATATACTAACATGAAAAAACCTAATAGAAAACATAGTGAAAATTGGCAGCTTTATCCTTTTTGTGTGTGACATACTAACATAAGTTATTTAAAATCCAAAAGTGTTTGCCAACTTTTGCCTGTGTCTTATTGAAATGGGATAAAAATATAGCCACAAGTGGAGGTACCCATTACAGTTCTGGATGCCACCGTTAATAGAACCAGCCTCAATCCTCAGTAACCGTAGTGGGCTGTTGGCCATCAGCACTGCCAGTCTCTCTCCAAAAAGATGGCCCTGACTTTTCAACCAGAACCCTCAGCTATGTTTCTATTAAAATTAGCTTCAAAAAAGAATTGGGAAGTGATTTGAATCAAAATGTTAATAACCAAGTGTAGCTTCAGCTGGTTTCACATTTTACATTTCAGAGAACTCAAATCATTAAGATAAAAAGTTATTAATAGCAGGAATCAGGAACCTATAGCACTTTTTTCAAATAATGCTGAACTTCTAAGGATTTATTTTAGTCTTCATTATTTAATGCAAATGCCCTGGGTTGTTTGAACACCCGGGCTAGCTCAAGTACTTAGTATATGTAATAGACTAGGAAATAAAATAAAGGGAAATAGATGAAGCTGTAACAGGAATCCGGCCTTACACTTAATTTCAACTCAGTCTTTAACTCAATAATTAACTCAGTTTCCCTACTTGATGTCATTCTCTTATTATCCAAGCAAATATGTTCAGAGGAAACTTTGCTACTAGAATACATTTATGCTTTGTAACAAGTGGAGAAGAAAACTACAAGAAATGGTTGTAACAGCTATGATTCTTCTGCGGACATCTTGTTCTGGATCAGAAAATGTGTCTAGCACTTGCTTCCAGGCATTGTCTTCGAAGGTCATTAAGGTAGATCTACTTTCTCCCATTTTGCAGATAAGAAAACCAAGAGTAGTTTTGAAATTCCCTCATCAAATGTCACACAGCCAGTATGCAGTAAAACCAGGTTTAAAAACTACCTTCTAGTGGCCTCAAAGCTGTACTCTTTCCATTTCACTAAGCCAGAAAGGAATTTTGCAATTATGTGGTCAATTATTTTCAAAGCTGTCATAAATGGGCTTGACTATCTGATTATGCATTTAAGGGTAGAGACTACTGTGCCTTTAAGAAAGCTGTACTTATATACCTTTGGGCCTTGAAACATAAAACAACTATAAGTTTTCAGATCAACTAAGAATATTTCTAATTAAATAGAAGGAATTACCATTACTTGTGTTGTGTCTCAATCTGTCTATATGCAGCACTGTCATAATGATTCTAAGATTACACTTGCTGTAGTGTCTCAGCTATCTGACAGGCAATATACCAGATCTCATTTTTACTTAATTCATTCTGTTCTCCTTTTAAATATGGGTGCCACACATGCCTGCTTCCAATTTATGACTCATCTATTTATTATGAGTTCTGGGCTTTCCATCTTTCTTCAATTGCTGTTATGGTTGCAGTATCACTCTACATAGTCCTACAAGGTCATTTTGACAAGAAGAACTCAGGTTTATTATGTAGGTGGCATAACATTATTGCTCTCTTTTTGTGTCAGGTAACATAATGAGAGCACTGAAAATGTTGGCTTGTTCTATAAAAAATGCATTTGAACTTACAGTTTCTCTATGTGTGTGGCCTCTGCACTGCTGAATTGGAAACATCCTGAAAAATCCAAAGACTTGGATTATAATAAAAATCACAATAAATACTAGGCACCTTTTGAATATAAAGACAGTGATGCATTTATTTATTCATTCATTGGATCATTCTTTTGTTTTTAATTTAAAAAGTACTGACTTTCCAGGCACTGTGACTCCTTCTGAGGATGTATCAGAGAACAGAGGACAAGACACTGCCTCTGCCTATAGGGAACATGCAGTGCAAAGGAGATACAAATAAATGGAGAATCACAATTCAGAAATGTGCTCCAGTGGGGCAAGCCCAGAGACCATGGGAGCCCTTAGGAATAGCACTTACCACAATCTTGAGAAGTGAGGGAAATTTTATTTTACTGGATCACAGCGTGCTATTAATGACAGATGAGGCTGGAGGGGAAAGCAAGAAGACTCACACAAATAGCCGTGCACATAATGTTAAGAAATTTGGACTTCATCCAGTGAGAAATAGAGGTCATTAGAAGGTTTTTAATCAGGAGGGTGACATGATTAGGTTTGCATCTTCACAAAATCATCCTAATTCCATTAAGGAGAACATAAATAATTCAGTCTTTGGTGACACATTTTTTTGGATAAAGTTTTCCTAGAAAAGTGCAAAGGTAAGGTGAGATTAATCTCAATCAGGATAACGGAAGTGAGGATTGAGGGAGAAGCTGCCCAAGAACAGCCTGAGATCTGGGCTCAAATAAGGGAGAGGCCTTACTTTCAGGACTTCCATGATCTGGGTTCAGAGAAGGTTGATCAGGCTGTGTTAAGACTGAGAGGAACATTCCCAGAGAAGTATGACCAGCTGGCCACAAGATAAAAGGGGAAGGTAACCTCAACTGGCAGTAAAGAGAGAAAGGTATTACTGAGCAATCTACTGTACTGCATTCTTAAGTCCCTATATTGTTCTACCTTGTATAACCATATTTCCAAAAGCAAAATATGCCTTCAAAATAGATATCTTTCACTGAGTGGCCATTATTGTCAGTTAAAAAGGAAAGATCAGAATAAAACATCATCACGTATTCAACTTTCTGCTGTTCATCTTTCTTCCTAGATATACCACAGAGACCATTAGCATAACATGACTAAATGATCCCATTTTCTCTCTACCCTTCAAACCTACTTCTTATCTTTTACTTCAGTAACTAAGGTCAGAACCTGGGATAATGCCTCAATTTTCTATAGATTCAATACAATTCCAATAAAGTTTTCAGGAAGAATCTGTAGATATGAACAAGCTGATTCAATGTACATTGCATAGCAAAGAAACTCTAGCAGCAAAAATAATGCTTAAAAAAAACAACCAAAATTGAAGTTACACTGTCCAATGTCAAGACTTACAATAAAGATACTTTAATCAAAACAGTGTGATATTAGCAAAAAAAGTAAACATACAGATGAATGGAGTAAAATAAGAGTACAGAAATAGAATAATTCAAATATAGTCAATTGATTTTTGACAAAGGATTAAAGGCAATATAATGGAGAAATGAAAGTCCTTTCAACAAAAAGTGTTGGAATAGTTGGACAATCACCTGGAAAAAATTAAATAAAGTTTGCCACATATTTTATAATATATTAATTACTTAAATGGATCATCGACCTAAATGTAAAAATTAAATTATAAAACTTGTAAAAGAAAACACCAGAAAATCTGTGGTACATTAGGTGTGGCTAAGAATTTTGAGATATGACACCACAATCATGATCCACAAAGAAAAAATTCATCAATTAGGCCTGGTTAAAATTAACAACTTTTGTTCTTCTAAGGGCACCAGTAAAAAATTGAAAAGCCACAAACTGAGAGAAATATTTGCAAATCATATATGTGACATAAGATTTGTAACACTTACAACTCAACAAGAAAAGACAACCCAACTAAAAAGTGGGCAAAAACATAAACAGACTTCACTATAGAAGATATGACGATGGAAAATAAAGCACAGAAAAGGAGACTCAACATCAGTTCTCATTAGAAAAATGCAAATTAAAACCAAAACGAGATAGCACCACTAAACACCTATTAAAATTATTAAATGAATGTCTTAAAAACTGACAATACCAAATGCTGGCAAGGATGTGAGGTATCAAGAATTCTCATTCATTCTTGGTATATGCAAAATGGTACAGCCACCTTTGCAGACAGTTTGGCAGTTTTTATAAAGTTAAAATTGACTTAGCATATAATCCAGCAATTATGCTTCTAGATATTTACCCAAATGAATTGAAATGAAACTTAGGTACACACACACACACACACACACACACACACACACACACACACACACATATTCAAATGTTTATAGTAGCTTTAGCCATAATCACTTTAAACTGGAAACAATGTAGAAATCCTTTAATAAGTGAATAGATGGACAAACTAAGGTAAGTGATATCATGGACTATCACTCAGGAATATAAAAAGGAATGAGCTATTGATTCATGCAACAAAATAGATGGACCTTAAATGTATTTTGATAAGTGAAAGAAGCTAAATATTCAAAGGCAACCTTTTATGTTATTTCATTTATATGACATTATTAAAAAGGAAAAACTATAAAAAAGGGAAAAATCAATCAGTGGTTGTCAGGGGTTGGAAAAAGGAAAGAGTGATAAAGTATTAGTAGGGAATTTTTATGGTGATAGAACTCTTCTATATGATACTGGCTTGATAAATATCTGACTATAAATTTGTCATAACCCACAGAATTTTACATTTAAAAAAGTAAACATTACTATTCGGAAATTCTTTAATATCAGCCAAGAAGGCAGGGGATGGAATGCAGATAATGGGAAAAAAAATCTAACTGAATTACAATGACATGAACCTCACTGAGGTGGGTAGGGAAGAAGATCTGACCTAAGTAACTTTAGAAATGCTCTTTTGACTGGAAATTATATAGCTGAAGATGAAAAAAAAAGTAACTATAATAAATACTACTCTAGTTGATAAATCTATTTCTCATGGAGATCTGGATTAGTAATACTGAAACCACACTATGCTAGTTGATAAATTTGTTTCTCATAGAGGTCTGGGTTAGTGATTCTGAAACCACTTTACATATATATAAAGATTAAAGAATAAGGAAATAAATTACATCCTGGAAGCCAGATTTCTCAGTGTCAGAGAAAGAGGTTACAATAAGCAAGGGGATGAGACTTGAACAAACCCTGTTGTATTGGATTTGAATTGGGGAAATCAACACGAATGTAATTTAATCTTAATGTATATACACAAATAGCTAGATGCAGAAATAATTACAGATCTGTGTGTGCAAATTGGTAACTATACATACATATATTTCCCAGCTCTGTCCACCGAGAGACTTTAAAAGTAGTAACCTCTCAGTGGTAATAAGCACACCCAGCCCCCAGATTGTGGTTTTCAATTATTATTCTCCAATAAAAAAAACTCAGACTTCTCAAGAAATGACTGGGACAGGGAAAACATAAGATAAACCTGGAGCATCTTGTCATGCTCATGGATTTCCTCATAAGGAATCAATCAAAGAAAAAGGGAAGATGAAGATACATCAGAAGGACAAAGAAACCAACCTGAAAGAGGCAAAGCTGGAATAATTTGAGCAAGAAAATAAGTAATATATTGGATTATAATGTATTGGAATACTTGATTATAATCTTGTGGTAGGCAAAATAATGGCCTCCCATAGATCCTATTCCCCAAGACTTGTGAATATGTTACATTACATGGCAAAGGGGAATTAAAGTTGGAAATGGAATTAAGATAGCAAATCAGCTGAATTTAAGATGGGGAAATTATCTTGGATATTCTGAGTAGACACAATATAATCACAAGGGTCTGTATACATGAAAAAGGGAGGCAGGAAAGTCACTGTAAGAGTGAGACAATGTGATCAAGACTCAGCTGGCGACTGCCACCACTGAACACAGATGGGGACCATGAGATAAGAAATGCGGAGAGAGATCCAAGATGGCCGATTAGCAACAGCTCAGGAATGTAGCTCCCAGTGAAAGCGCAGAGAACGAGTGGACGCCGCAATTTCCGACGAATTTTTGTAGCCCACAGACCGGGAGATTCCCGGCAGAGGAGCCACACGGGTCACCAGCGCGACTCTTTTGACCGGCGCGGCTGTTTTGCCGGCGCCCCAGCGCGGTGCTTCTCGGTGCGGAGTATACGGGACGGACGGGCTCGGCTGGTCCCATCCCCACAAGGAAAACAGCAATTGGAAGCGCTGCAGACTGAGAGTCTCACAGCAAGCAC